>JAVJGG010000009.1:9246974-9292904 GCA_035590195.1 Aviceda cuculoides
CTGTTGAACACAGGGGAAGCTTCCAGCAGCTTCTTACAGAAGCCACCCCTGTAACCCCCCCTGCTACCAAAACCTTGACACACAAAGCCAATACAGCTGGCAGGGCAGTATGAAAAGCTGGAAAGTCCTTGACTTAGTTTAAACACAGCTCAGCAACAACTAAAACATCAGTGTGTTATCGACATTATTCTCACCCTAAACCCAAAACACAGCACTATACCAGCTACTAAGAAGAAAATTAACTTTACTGTAGCTGAAACCAGGATAATTACAGCACAGGAATCACTTCAGCTATGGCAACTCAGGTCATGTCTATGAACTTGCAAGTGCTCTCCCTTGAAGCAAAACTGAAGTCAGTGGGATACCCCACATGGTCTGGTTTCCATCTGGGCTCCAATAAATTTCAGCTTTTAAAATTAATCTTTTCTACAGTGTTGATGAAGAGGGTCTAGATCTGGGGCAGAAGCTCTTCAAAGCTCTACTCTCTACAGCCATGTGCCTTACTGCTTTGTAGTTCAAGAACTAACAACAACATGTGCACATTAATCTGTCAGAAGCATCCCCAACAGCTCAGAGGTGATCTCAGCATGGAGGATTTTGCTCTTTATGGAGTGTCATTTGAACTTTTCAAACAAGCACACAAAATCCTTGAGCCTACTTTATAGCCAGAACTGATTCACTTCTCTCTCAATGTTTTGCTGCTACTTTCATACTGGCACCGCCCTTACCAAAACAAACAAACAAACAAACAAAAGTCAACTTTTGTTAAAGGCATTTGTTACTTTAAACTGCATGACTGCATTTAAGCACATACTTAAGTCTGCTGCCTAAATAAGCAGAAAAAAAGTGTAACTTCACAAACTATCCTAAATTTGATTCAAAAGGGAATAGGATTATTAAAATTATTATTTGCAGCAACAACCTTTTAGACTGACGTAAGGGTTATCTGAAGTCAGAAGTATTTTTCCTTGTATGAACCCAGTGGATTTCCTAAAGTGCTGAGTGTTCTTCCTAGTTCTGAAATCAACACGAGTTCTACCTGAACTGATGAGAAATACTTTCTTCGCTTACAATTTCAAGATAGAAAAAAATTAATTTCTTTTGTCAGGTAAAATTGTAAAGTAGTTACAACCATTTAGCTATTACTAATCAACAGATAGCAAAAACTACAAAAGCTTAAAATCTGTATCTTTAACACCATACATTTTATACAACAACAAAAATGGACGGTATTTAATTGTTACCTGAAAATTCATGCTACATCTTACACAGCTGAATATTTAAAAGATGAGACCTACATAGTCCAGTTTAAACTGCAAACAGCCAAAGTCATCAGATCACTCTCCTGATCAACATAATGTGTAAAAATATTCAGCACACACACTGCAGTTATTTTAAACACTGCATGTGGGCACAAGCAATAACCAGCTGTTAAAGTACTGATGCTTCTACACGACATTTCAAAATACATTTTCTGCTGTATTGCTAGTAGTTATTTTTGGCACATGCTCTCATTTTGTAAACCTCTTCTTCTCTGCTACCTCCACTATTATCTTGATCTAGCATTTCTCCTTCTGCTCTAATACTCCACTTTGAACACACACAGAGCCAAAACCCAGTATGTTTCTGAGAATCAAAGCAGCACACTGTGACTGTAGCTACAGCTATGCAAATCCAGGGTAATTTGGTGTGCAGCTCCTCTGGATCTGCCCCATAGGGGAGATAAGAATATGGTTAAGTCTGAGCCAAAGAAGGGACCACACTGATAGTAAGAACATATGCCTCTGTAGATTCTTTACATATTCTGAGAGGAAAGAAACATTAACAGTCTATTCCAAAACCCCATAAAGTTAACCAGAACATTCCCCTAGTACATCCACACCCGAAACTGTGAGAACTCACCCATGTGTTTGTTTTCTGAGGTTGAGCTCAGAGCAAGGCATCAGAAGGTATTGTAAAAATGCCAGCTTAATTAAAATGTTGCAAAATGAAGAGTTGACACGCCTTGCCATACGATGTACAATTGCCCAGACACAACTGACACCTGCCTTGTTAGTGTAACAGGTACACCGAGACTTCTTGTGGATAAGGAATATCATTACATCTAGCCCATACAGAACAAGGGGAGTGCAACTTACTTCCTAGAGTGTGCACCTGTCAAAAGGATCATGTTCTTTTTCAAACCTGACGTTTTCATAACCAGTAAAATAATTTCAAAATGTCCTTTACTGTAATACAAGTCAGACATATTAGGTTTTATGTATGAAACTTTGTGAAATAAAAATTACGTTATTTGAGAACAAATAGACTAAGAGGAAGAGTCTAAATAAAGATACAACTAGCAAGTTGCATTTAAAAGAACAATGGTCATTTGCATTTACACGAACAATGATCAACATTTGGTAAAGATCTCTTTGCAAAGTAATCATGATCAATTTCACTCAGAAAAAAATGCCACTGGAAACAATTTTCTTTACTAACAAGATTCTTAAAAAAGAATCAGTTTCATAAAATGTGCTTTGCAAGACTTAAATAGGAAAAAAGATCAGGCTATTTGCCTTCATGTACATTTTGATCAGATAGCATGTAATAGAGGTGACAAAGCCCTTTGAAGTTTCCTTCAAGACTTGAATTTCGGCTAATTTTCTTATGCAAATAAGGGCTAACTAGTTACTTTTAAAATTTCAGCTCTTTTGAGTACAAAACCTCTACATAGATTATTCATAGCTCTTGTATTTAAGAAGTTTTGAGTATATTCTCATCTCACTGCACAGACAGCTATGCATAAGCCTCTCACTAAGGATAAACCACCTCTCACTGAAATGAGAATATACCCCTAAGGGTTTCTGAATTAAATTCATGTTCGGTTATTCATCCAAATTATTTTACATTTTCATAGCACATTAACGTAGTCTCTATAACTTCATGGTAAAGACAGATATACTACACGTAATCTGCACTAGAATATGTAAGCATACAAGACTGTGCAGTGTTAGCACATCTGTTAAAAGGTGGTGGGTTGGAAGATGCATTGGGCAAGACAGTTTTGCTACATATCAGGACTTCTGTCAGTGCTCAGAGATTGTTTGCTATTTGTCATGGCTCTTCAGTCATTTTGAACACAGCTTAAGGTACGTTTTGCCAGACAGAAGATGGGATTCAAGAAGTTCCATTTGACATAATAAATGGAGTATTTGATAAAAGCCCAGGCTAAAGGGAGACAGAAACCGTACAGAAAACTCAAGTTCAGTTCTTATTAATCCAAAGCTTGAATGTGTTTTGCTGCAGGATCTAGCATACCATAGAAATACATTATGTCTAGATCCTAATCCTTGTAATGAACAGGCTAACTTTGTTCATAAAATCGGGAAGGGGAGAGATACATATTGAGATTTAGCAGATGCCTTGTGTAAATAACAAGGCTTGCTTAATTGGTGCGTAAAGATCACGGGAAAAGGGGCAACGGCTATAACTTAATAGCTAAGGAGGGAAAAGAACAACAGCTATAACTTACTAGATAAGGGGGGAAAAGAACAACAGCTGTAACTTACTAGATAAGGGGGGAAGAGACAACAGCTACAATTTACCAGATAAGGGGATTAATTCTGCCAAGACTGTACTTCTCCACATCAAAAGACATTCTACATCAAAGGACACTCATCCTTGAGAAGATCGACCGAATCTGCCTAGTAACAAACCTGCACGAATGAAGAAAGAAGGAGCAGGACAAGGCGGAGACTTACAAGAAAGGGGGGCATGAACTGTATATGAGGAATGTAACTATAACATAAAGTTGCGAGCTGTTGGCGGAGCGCGGACTCCCCGGCCGCCCAGCGCTGTTTTGCTCTCTTATCACTTGCTAATAAATTCGATCTTTTCATTCAATACAAATTGGCTCCTCCAATTTGTCACGAGCGTCTATAACAACTGCAGTGGTATGAACCAGGACAGACCAGGTTTGCAACGCCTCGTGTGGTAACACCGAATGCGAAGATCTCAGTACAGAACAGAGCTGCTAAAGGAAACTGCTTTACCAATTACAAGGTCATCAAGGCACACCCACTTCCCTTTTTATTATGATTTTAAGGGGCTCCCATTCATTTTGCTCACCTCCATCCAACTGCCAGGTCTTCCCTCCCCAGGAGACTCCCTCCCTCTTTCATATCTTAACAGTGAGAGAAGCAAAGAATCCCAAAAGGTGAACAACTCTTTTATTTCCTGATGGCATCAAGAAAAAAAAAACAAACAACCGACCAACCCCAAACCCCCAAATGTTGCAAGAAGCCCCTCGCACAGCCCTTCCCACTTGCTTGCTCCCCCCTCCGCCCGTCCCCGTTTCCATCGGGAAGGAGAGCTGCTGGGCTGACAGGGCGCCAGAGAGTTGGGCGGGGGGAGGTGCGCATGCGCAGGCGGTGGCAGGGGGGGAGACAGGGTCAGGGCCGAGCGCGAGCTCCCAGCGGGCAACGGCAGTTGCCCCGGGAAACGGGCGCCACCGCCGCCGAGAGGGCGGGGCTCTGGGAAGGTGGCTGCGCAACGCCCTGGGGAGGGAGGGGCGGGCGGTGCGAGTGACGTACACCAGCCGCCGCCAATAGCAGCGCAGTGAGGGCACTCGCCAGGCCGCGTTCACTATGGCAACCGTAAGTCCCGCTACCTGAGCGCCGGCGGAGCGGCCGCCATGGTGAGTAGCAGCGCTGCCGGCCCTCAGTTCTCCCGGGCGGGGGACGGCGTCGCCGTCTGGCCGGCCTTGTTCCCAGCCGCAGCCGTGAGGAGGCTCTCCGCCTCGGCCGGTCGTCGCCGTGCGCCGGGGGCAGGGCGCGGGCAGGGAGGCGGCCCGGTCAAGTCCCACCGGGGAGAGACGGCCCATCGTCCTGGGGGGTCCCGCTGTGTGTGGGGGGAGGCGGGGAGGTCTGCCGCCTGTGGACACCAGTGGGGCTGGGTTTTTTTGCGGGATCCAGTGCCCCCGTTGCTGAAGGGCGTCTCGGCGCGGCGGGCCTAGAGATGGCGAATGGCTTTGGCCTGCGCTGATATGTTTATTTACTGGTTTAATTTCCTTTCGAGGCTGCTTTCTAGGTTGTGAGGCTTCAGCACTGTCTGCCTTTCTGTCTGTAATGAATAGAAACTTTTCACCTAAAGAAAAGCCAGCAACAACAAAGAGAACGTTAATGGAGCTTTTCCTATCATCTCTCATTTGTAAGATGTGGGACTTTTTGGGAGATGTGGGACTCGCAACCATGTTGTGAGAGCTTGTTTTATTTACTGCTGTCACTGTTTCCTACACTACCTTTATTTTCCGGGCAGTCAGGGTCTGCGCTCACATTTTCAGCACTGTTCATCCAGCTATCGCAGTATTGCATTTTGATTGGAGCTACCCTGCGCAGTTGGATTAATAAGGACTGGGTGATCAGATTAAGTGTTTGTCTGAAATGCTGTGTTGCTGTCTCCAACACCAGCAATGCTGAGTACATTGGAGTAAACGAAATGGACTTCACCTTTGGTTGCAGCAGCTCACCGGGGACTGTGATGATAAACTCCCATTCACGCCCTGTTGTGCCTCCTTGTGACTTGTGCTACCTGCACAAGTAAGATTTATTCTAATATAATTGGCCATGCCAATACTCCACCTTTTGAAATAGAGGCATGCATAGAAGGGCTAGTTAGCCAGATTTAAAAATGCTTCCTTTTTAATTTGCCCTGGGAATATTTGTTTCTGGGCAATAGGCTGTGGAGAAACAAATTCAGATTACCACTTGAGATTATATAAGAAGTCTCAAGATTTTACATATAGACTAACAAAAAAACAGAACATACTTTCCTGTGTATTTTTGTTAGCACGTCTATAAAAGATACATCATTTGGCTACTTTATAGACATGTACATGTAATACAAATTTCCCCAAGAGTTTCCTCTCCCCTACAGTCCTTCTGGTTCTGATCCTCTAATTGTCTCTGTTTTTTTATGACTTTTCCAAGGGTACTGGTCACTTGAAGACTTGCTTCCAAGTGCTGGTGCTTTTAGAGGCACTTATGTGAGGTGTATAGGGATTACAGGTATGAAAGTGTGGGGGTTTTTTAACATACTAGTTAATGTGATAACGCTATGAAATCAAGCACAGAAACTAGTCAGAAGGCAAGTCTTCGCGATGCTTGTGCTCCTTTTTACTTAATTCAGTGTGCATTTGTCTTTGTGCTTATATCCTTATTGGCAGGCAGAGCTAGGCCTTAATGAGCACCACCAGAATGAAGTGATCAACTACATGCGCTTTGCTCGTTTTAAGCGTGGCCTGTGTCTCAAAACAGTGGATTCTTGTTTTCAGGACCTTAAGGACAGCAGGTACCATGGGAGCGGTTCTGAGCAAGAATAAAGCAAAATATGCTAGCAACAATTGCAGGTTTAAGTGCTTTATGGGGCAACTTTTCTTGATTTACATTTGTATGTTCTTAGTGAGGAAGAAAAACCCAATAATTTTTGGAATGGTACAAGTCAAGTCCTTGTAAAACTAAGTTGTTCAAATTCTTAGGAATTAACATAGATGCCGACAGCATGACTTTGCTTTATATTTTGCTTCTGATGTCTAAATTTGATGCAAGACTGTAGCTGAAGTAATATTTGTGATTGTAATGTTTCCAAGAGAAAATTTAAATACAGTAACCAATTATGGTCATCTAAGCTGTGGTCATCTAATAACGACTGACAGTGAATGTTTTCAGAAGGACATGGCATTATAGAAGAGTGATACCTGTGTAGCGAAGTCTCTTAACAATCCAAAATCATTACCTTTATCTTACATGACTCATCTTGACTGCTCTGTTTAGACTTGTTGAGGAGACCTTCACAGTCGATGAGGTGGTAGACATGCTGGATGGACTGCGGACTGTTGTACACAGTGAAGTGGAGTCAGAGCTCATAAATACAACTTACACCAATGTTTTACTTCTGCGGCAGCTCTTTTCGCAGGCTGAGAAATGGTACCTTAAGTTACAGACAGACGTCTCTGAATTGGAGAATCGGTAATATATACTAGGATATACAGAATGTCTTTCAATAATAAGAAAACTTCAAAATGTTGAATATTTGCATTCTTCTCCTAACCATAGAAACCTATTCTTCTACTATTGTTTCGATAATAGGTTAGTTTCAAGTCTTCCATCTATAAAGTAGCAAGATACACAATAATTTCAAATTTGTCTGGAAGATGTTTTTATTGGTAATATTCTTACTTTAATTAGTCAGTTAAGAGCAGGTGACAGGATTTGACTAAAAAGCCTTTGTTGTCTGAGTAGATTATATTTTAATCAAGGATGCTAAATCTTGACAGTTCTAATGCATATACCATACCATTGCATGACGTGATCTGTCGCATTTATTATATTTGCATAGAACTTCATTCTGTACTTCTAACAAGAATCTTGCATGCGATAATGAGCATAGCATCAGCCTGGTAAAGTGTGTTTCATAGCATAGCTCTTTTAGTAAATAAGTGCCTGCCTTTATTTTTCTTTTCAAGAGAATTGTTGGAACAGGTTGCTGAGTTTGAAAAGTCAGAATTTACATCTTCGAACAAGAAGGTAGAGTTTTATTTTAATCAAATCATAATCACATGTCATGTGGAGTCATGACAGATGTTTAAAATACTTAGTACTGACTCTTTGTGTTTGACAGAAAACCAAAACAAAAACCCCACCCTTTTTTCAAAATGATCTTTGAAAGTCTCCAAAAAGGAGCATTTTGCAGTTTGGCACCAAGGCTCACACTGAATTGCCTTGGCTGTTTCCAGATTGCAGATTCTGCACATCCAGGGCATGCCTCATAATGCTCATCCCAAAGTTAGCCAGACCAGGGATGTGTTGGAGCATCTGCTCCTGAGTTCCCTTCCTCCTGGAAACTGGGATAAGACTGGGGCATTCGCTATCCCAAAATGGAGTCAAGCGCTGAGAAGATTCCACAATGCAGATGTCGTTCTACCTTATCTTGTATGATTATGGTTGCACCTTATTTGGCTTGTAGTGTAAAGGTATATTTAGTCAATATATATTATATTTGAATACTTAAAATAAGAAAATTATTTGGAACTGTGTAAATAGTTTTTACTCTTACAATCACTCAAATATTTTTTTTCTGTTTTCCTTGCTCCTTTGTCTTCGGTTGCTGTAGCATCAGTAGTCTTTTGTAAATTCAAGTTTGCAATCCTTTTATGTCTCTCTGCAGTATTTTTGTTTAACTTTAGCTGAAAGTGAAGTATATAACTTAGGGGCCAAGGTACCAGTAAAAAACTTGAAATACAAAGTCATTCATTTGCTTTACAAAAGAAAGCTGAATTGACTGTCAGTAGTTATCTTACAGACTAAAGGAATATTTTTTTCTTCCTCCTAGAAATCTGTATAATTTCATTTTTTAACCTTTATTATTTCTTTAGCCCAGTGCAGATCTCATTAAACCAAAACTGGCTCCATTGAATGAAGGTGGGTCAGAGCTGCTAAACAAGGTGAGAACTTGTCTGTTTGTGCAGTTGTGGTCAATGACCAATCTGCTTATTCAACTGAACTGGATAGCTGTACAGTAATATTTGTATACTGTGCGTGTCACTGTATAGATGTCAAGGTAATATACCCCAGAATGTAAAGGAAAATGCTAATAAATTAATAAATATTGTAAAGCAGCTTAAATTTGTTGTGTGGTTATCGTCTCTAACATGTATTGCAATATTGACCTTTCTTTTGCAAAGACATTTTGGCCTTTGTAATTATTTATTTTTCCATGTAATGAGCGAAATTAGTACAAACCAGTATTCAGATTGTTCTGTACTGCAGCTGGCTGGCTTTCCAACAAGGAAGTAAATTAAAATATGTAGCTGGCTGAAATGGTTAGGTTATCAAACATTTTCTGTATCACTCAAAGTCAATCTTATTACGTTCATTTTTTTTTTCTTTTGTTAGTTGGTTAAATTCCTCCTAAAGAAACAGACACTTAAAGAATTTGGGATTTACTAGTTCTGAAAACATCTGACTTCCCACTTGCTAAAGATTTTCAGGATTACAAAACACATTCCAGTATTTAATGTCATTGATAGTTTTTATTAGGTATTGAACTGTTTAGTTCAACTGAACTTTTTTAAAATGCCACACTTCGTACAATACACTTTTAAATTAGGAGCAGTCAAGATATTTAGCGAGGAGTTGCGTTTTCTGTCTTCTAGCCTGCATTACCAAAATGATCTGTCAAGTATAGTGTCTGAATCAAACTGTTGTTAGTCATTAACTTAACTAAAGCATTCAAGAATTCAGACTTGTGTTTTAGTTAGATCAATGTAGTTATCTCTCAAAAATAATTTAAAAATCTGTTTCATAACAGTTTTTGTTGAATATGTGCAAAGTTTATATGGCAAATTTACTCTGACTGATAAAACATGGTTATTTCCTGTGAGACAGAACACGATATGCAGTAACCTGGTATTTGTCCCTTTTAAACAGGAACTAAGAATCAATTCTTACTTGCCTGTTAATTGAAAATACAAATGATGAGCAGGGATGAGATTTGCATTTCTGAACACGCAATTTTCTTTATTGTGAATCTTGATACTAACAAGATGTTGAGCTCACTAATCTTAATTCAGTAAAGCATGTGCCAAATTTAAGTGGAAGTAATTTCTGATGACTGAGGCAGAAAACACAACAAATAAATGGATTACTGATTTCTTATGAAGGCCATTTTTATAAGCATTTATAAACTTGTTTGACTTCCTAAGCTATGAAGTGTAATTTCTTACCTCCAGGATTTGGAAAATTCAAAATAGCACAAGTGTTCACAAACTTTTTCTCATTCGTTAACCCAGACAGTTGCTTGTCTCCAAGAAGAAAATGAAAAATTGAAGACCAGACTCAAGACCATAGAAACACAGGTAAATTCCCTGTACAATTGGATACTTAATGCTGTTTATATATTAAAAAGTATCTAAATAAGAATCCCATGCTTATTATTCTTGTGTTTTCAACTAAAATGTGTTTCTGAGGTTTTACATTTTCAATGTATTGCAGGCTACAGCTGCACTAGATGAGAAGTCCAAGCTAGAGAAGTCACTGAAGGATTTACAGATGATCCAAGGAGATCAAAAGGTAAATATAATTAGGATTTCCCCCACCACCACCCCTGTTTAACACAACTGTTGCCTGTACATCTACAAAGTTGGTCTGTACAGTGTGTTTCTTTTCTGGACATACAAAAGTTCAAGTTAGTATTGTCATGTTCCTGCTGACATTCGCTTCGTGCTGCTCTGTCAGTCAGCAGATAATCCAGAATGTTAGTTGATGTTATGGCATGTATTTTGTGTCACATAGACCATGGTAAATTATTATCAGAAAGTATTACTCCAGGTACTATTGGGAAGTAGTATTCCGGAATTCATATTCTCAGGGGTGGTATTTGTATTAACAGATACAGATTTGTTTCTGTTTGTTTCTTCCCATTTACTAATGAAAGAATGATATCTAACCACGGTTTTGTAGCAAAAATAAAACGCTAATTATTTCAAGCATTTGTCACATTTCATATTGATGTGAACATGCCAGATGATGCTTCTCACTTCAGACTTACATGTAACTGTCCAGTGTCCTATACTCTTAAACGTCAATTGAAGTTTTGCTACAAATGTCGATGATAATGGGTCAGATGGCAAATGTTTGATTTTATGCAGTTCTACTCATATCAGCATACTGTCAAAAATGGTTCACTGTTTATTTTTACTACTTAAGGTTCTTAATCTTTTTTGTAAATGAGGATTCAAATATGAGTTGCTGCTGCAGAAAAAAAATATAAGAAGCTGGAAGTCATGCAGGTTGACACAGATAAGTCTGTTCAGGTCACCTTAGTATTATTTTAAGTTTGTACCTTTATTTTGTCAATAATTAGAATTTTCTAAAGTTTGTTCATGTGTGATTGATTCTTAAATTTCAAATATTTCAGTTCAAACTTTTAATAAAATTAGAACACTTTAATCCCATTATTTTGAGAAACTGACTTTTTAAAATTCCTGCAGTATTTACAGATTTGGAAGTGAAGTTCAATGTCATAAAACACTTTCACTTTAATTTTCCTGTTTTAATCCTGATTTCTTTTTATTTTGCTTTCTAATTGGTTTATGGTATGTACTTGGCTTACTTAATATGTTATAATTTTATCTAGTAACTTTCAAAATCTATATTCAATAATATTACTTAATAGGGAACTTGATTTGTCAGTCATGGCAAATATTTTCTTTATCTGTTTTGTTAAGCCTTGAATTATTAAGGGTTTAAAATATTAAAGGGGTTTATTAAATCCTGGATAATAGTGTTTGTAGCTTTAAAAGATTGGAAACAAATCTCATCCTACTTTTCTGGTTAAAAATGAATTGGCCTCAGTGTCAGGGCTGCTGAGTATCTTCAGCTTTCATGTCCTAATTTGCTCTCCATAATCTGTCACTTTCTTCTCCAGCTCTTACCTTTTCTATTTAGAGGTGTACATATGTTGTTGAAACTAGCTAGTAGACATAGTGCTGAAATGTATTACTTTATTTAGTCAATTAAAGTGTTAGTTGTTTGGAGAAAATGCTGAATTTCATCTGGCTTCACTCTGTATTTTTATAGGATGGGTATCAATAAAATTATATGAACCCAGTTGCTCATTAAGGCAGTAGTTTTCAAATTCTTTGGACAAACAAATGACTGCCAAACCACAATGGTTCTTATGGACCAACTCTTGGGTCAGCAGATTTCTACCTTTTTTCTTTCCTTGGCTTTTTTTTTTTTTTAATAGTTAATATGGTTCCACACACCAAGTGTGAACCACGGTTTGGGAGTAACTGCTCTTTTAGATCAGTTGAGGATTTCTAATTTTTACATAATTGACTTATGTCACAGTTGAGAAAAATGATCACTGTCTATTCCGATCTGAAATGTTATATGGTGTAGTGCTTTTCAGCATTGCAGCCTTGGACTCTGTCTCAAAATTCAAAATAAACTTTTCTTCTGTACAGGTACTATTATCAGGTGGTTTCCTATGCTCAAATCTTACCTTCCTGTTCTGGTTTTGGTTGGGATAGTGTTAATTTTCTTCCTAATAGCTGGTACAGTGTGTTTTGGATTTAGTGTGAGAACAATGTTGATGTTTTAGTTGTTGCTAAGGTGGGCTTACCCAAAGTTAAGGATTTTTCAGTTTTCCATGCTCTGCCAGCGAGCAGGTGCACAAGAAGTTGGGAGGGAACATGGCCAGGACAGCTGACCCGAACTAGCCAAAGGGATATTCCATACCATAGAAACTCAAGCCCAGTATATAAACTGGAGGGAGTTGGCTGGGAGGGGCAGGTAGCTGCTTGGGCATCGGTCAGCGGGTGGTGAGCAATTGCATTGTGCATCACTTGTCTTTTCTTGGGTTGTGTTTCACTCTCTTTATGTTATCTTCCTTTTCATTACTATTATTGTTATATTTTTGTTATTGTTGTTGTTATATTTTATTTTTAATTTAAATTATTTAACTGTTCTTACCTCAACCCACGGGTTTTACTTTTTTTCTGATTTTCCTCCCCATCCCACTGGGACTGGGGAGGAGTGAGTGAGCTGCTGCATGGTACTTAGTTGCTGGCTAGGGTTAAACCACGACACTTCCACATGGAAAAAGGAGCAGAACTTCCTTATTTTTAGATTTTTGTTCTTTTTAAGGTGCTGCTCTTTTGGCCTCAACCAGAGTCATTATACTTTTGAGAGTTCGAAGTTGAGCTTTTAAACCTGAGAGGGTTGGTTTGGTTTTGTTTTTTTTTTTAATTGAAATCCATAGAACAGTTACATGAATATAATGTTTTGTGGCCCAGAACTGATGTCCAGAAGAGTTTGGGTTGTTTCTTCTCACAAGGAAACAGGAAAGTTGCTTCCCAAGCCACTGTGGAGGCTCTTTTATAATGCATCTGAGAACAGTGCAGTATGAGTACCTGATTGATAATATGAGCCTTAACACTTTCATCCTTTCCTACCTGTATTACACTAATGGCTTTTGAAATGCCTGTGATCCTTTACCTGCTTTAAAAAGACATTCTAGCATAGACATTCAGATCTTAAACTGTAATTTACTATTTCAGTCTGCTAAGTAACTTCTTCTGATATGCTTCATCCTGTGGCTTCACGTAATTCCTAAAGAGGAATTTCAAGTACAAGAACTTGAAATCTCAACTTGGCAGAGAAGACATTCCAGCCATCTTTAAAATGCATTTATTAACAGATTTTAAAAGTTATAAATTAGTTAGCGCTTTAACTAGGTTTTTTTAGTTAAAGCGCTTTGAATTTAGGCTTTACAGGAATAATGTGAACATAATTATACAAAAATTAAGATGGACCAATTTTATGTGAAATTTTGCACTTGACTTTTAAATATTTCTTCTCTTGCGTTTGACATATTTAAAATACTTTTTCTATTGAAGACTAATGCAAACCAGGATATCACTGAACTGGAGAATAAGGTGGCAGCTTTGAAATGCCAGTTTGAGAAGACTTTGAATGACTCTACTGCAAACCAAAAATTCTTGGAAGAGAACTTGGTGACAACAAAACACGACTTGCTTAAGCTTCAGGATCAGCTATCCACAGCTGAAAAGGTTAGCATTTTATTGTAATGTAAAGATGAGATCCTTACTCAGATTTTAACCATTAGTAATTTAACAAGCATACACTACAGGATGCAGACTTTACTGGGTCACGCTTGTGCCTGTGTATTTTTGTTATTTCAGTAGAAAGACACACATTATATGTAAAATAGCAAAACCACGACTAACTGCGTGATTATAATGAGATGAATACTTAAAAATTGCCCATTTGTCTCCACAGAAATTTTTGAATGAAAAGTGTATTCCCAGTCTTCAGAAGACTTTTAGCCTGATTTCATTAGAAAATAAAGTTTGTGTTTCTCTGTCTCTCCCAGTAATCTCATTTGAATCTCTAGTGGACTTCTAAATTTGAATAAGACAGAGAAGCTGCTATTCTGAAACTTGAGGAGGAAAAGCAAGTAATCTTTTTTAAAAAGCATATTAGGCTGGTTTTCATAGTAGGTAAATAATATGTTGATGTTGTTATTATGTAGGAATTGGAGAAGAAATTTCAGCAAACATCTGCCTATCGCAACATGAAAGAGATTCTCACTAAGAAGAACGAACAGATAAAGGATCTACGTAAAAAGCTTTCCAAGTAAGTGGTGCTGTTCTGTCTGTCCAAACAGGATCCTTCTTCTGGATCCATGTTCTGCTCCAATTTTGTTTTATAAATGTGAAGCTGTCTCTAAAACAGACTATAAATTTTCCCTTAAAAAAATTTCTATTAGGCTGTTCCTGATTTTTGACAAGCCAATCCTTTTAATGGATGCTAGGTGGATAGGACGGATATGTGCAACAGCAGCTACCGTGTAATGTAATGTACCGTCTCAAGTAATGAGAGAATTTCATATGGAGAGGATACAAAATATTAATGGATATTGTAGATAAGCCCCCAGGTGCTACACACAGAGATACAGATGGGAGATGTACCAGATGCTTTGGCGTTACCTTATTTCTTCCCCACTTGTTTATGGGAATGACAAGTCCACAATATATAAACAGGGTATTGAGTAAAGAAAGATGCACCCTGGCCATTATATTGCGTAGAAGACTATCATTCTGCAAATGTCAAGTGAGCTTTGGCAACATGGATGCCTTAGACCTATGCTGTAGGAGGACAGAGGTGGAACTTAAAACTTCTGTTTAAATTTCTGCCTGTGTCTTGGGATTTGTGGATGGGTTCTTGGTCATTCCCTCATTCTACTATTTGATAAACTGGCCAATTTTAAAAGGAGAAAATAGTCTAAAAATGTATATACATTTGTCTGTGCCCAAAGTCATAGAGTGAACCTTGACAGGAATGCATCACTAGTGGGAGTAATTTATTACTTGGGTTTCATATTTGCTTTAGAGACAAAATGTCTCTTGGGTATTTTCTACTCTGTTTTAATGATTTATTTGTTTGTTTGTTTGTTTTTGTTAATCCTCAGGTATGAGCCAGAGGACTAAAATACCAAAAACATCTGATCTATCAGAAGCTGCCATAGAAAGAAAATGTAGACTGGTATTATTTTTCAGTAATTTTTGTTTTGAATGGTATATTTTTTGCTTCTAGTGCTTAAAATAACTTTTTATTAATACTAATAACACATTGAAACTCCTACCTTACTTCCTTGTAAACTTACAATTTATAGGTATTAGTTTCCATAGTCATGTTCTTAGTTGTTAACCATCGACATTCCTTGATAAATAGCAAACGGGAGTTTACTGAAGAACTGAGGTCATTCTCTACAATGAAAGGAGTTTATTTTTGTTAAGAAAAGAAAAAAAAGGAAAAAAAAAAGCATTAAGGTCTTTTGATGTTTCTGAGGTGGAAACTCCAGTTGTTATTTTGCATAGTTAGTGTAGCCATGAAGTGGCATTGTGTGTGAAAATTCCATCAGTGGAAGTAATAAGTAGGAGGAAAAAAATGAAACACGCTGATTCTGTAATGTTATTTCACACTGAACATGTCATACCTCACCAAAATGTTGTTAACGTTTTGCTAGAGGATGTTCATTAGATAGTGAGGTAAATATTTTTTATAGCAGAAGTGCTGGATCCTTTCAAATAAAGCCACTAACTGAAGTTATGCTTTTTCAGTTGAATTTATTTGAAACAAATTTGAACATCAGAAGGCAGATTCTGATTTTGCCAGTATTCTTAACATTAAGATGATAATCTGAAAATGTATAGGGAAGTTCCTAATGGAGCATCTTTCTTGGGAAATAAGTTATTTTAGATGTTTTCATCTCCTTCGTAATGTAACTTCACCAGAAAATGGCTTACTTCTTTCAAGTATTTTACTTGTAATCCTCTGCCTTGCTTTTATCTGGCAGCCTCTTAATAATGCATTCTACTTGTTCATCTGTCCCTGTTCATATGTACGTTGTATTTTACTCCAAATAAAACAGTTATGTTTTTCAAACATTTACTGTTTAAGGAGCTGGGGTTTTTTGTAAGAATGTTTTGTATAGCTCTTTTTAAAATATCTGTAGAAAGGAGTGGCAGATCAATAAAGAATCTTGCTAGAAATGCAAACATGTAAATTACAGATTCATGCTCAAAGCCACACCGCATCAAACAGCTGTAAAAACATGTACCAGTGGCACAGCCAGGAAAAGGCTGGGGGAGGGGGTGCTACAGAAACTGGCATTTAATAGTGCTCGTCTCAGGAGCTGCTTGGACTGAAATGGATCATTTTTCATCATTCTTTCTCAAACAACCAAAGCTGTTAAAATTGCTCAAGCAGTGATATGCCAGTCCAATCTGCCAACACTTGCAGTCTGTAAATTCTTTTGTTGTTCTTTTCCCCCCACTGGTTAAACAAGATTGGTTTGGGATGAAGTCCTGTGTCTGTAACATGATATTATTCCTGTAGCACAATAGTAGAGCTTTATGGGGTGACATACTCCTCATGCAGGAATTCATGAAAGGTATTATTTTGCCGCTTGTACAGTCACTAAAATATTAAGTTCTTAATAGGGATGTACCAAAGAGCTTTCTGGCCTGTGTTTGCTCAGAGCAATTATGTTGACACCAACAGGAGTACTTATCTAGGTGAATATTGTGTTTTTCTTTGTAATAGAACTCTTTTTAATATTTCTAAAATGGCAGGTAAAGGGTGAAGAAAGGCAGATAATCTCGTGACTTCTGCTGGTCTTTTCTGATAAATCTTTGGCTGTTGACTTAGCTAGAATATTGACTCTGTGATAGGCCTTTGTTATCTGCTTAGAAACCATCTCAACAAGAAAGTACATTATCAACTTCAGTATATGGATAGGTCTCAATGAAATAAGTTGGCTGTAGGCAAACATGGTTACAGACCTTGTTATCTCCTCGAATGAGTAAGGCAAATCTTGTAGAGAACTGTGCAGTGCAAAATTGAAACCCTGACTTTGATTACTTTGATTTATTTGCAGATTGCCAGTTTAGTGAGTATGAGATCAGTGTGATGCTCTCATTGGTTTGTGTTGCGCAATGGCTAAGTAAAGGTCTTGTAGAGCTCTTGATGAAAAATACATCATCTGTCAAAGATGATGTACCTGTTAAAGAAGACCTGGAGCATTATACAGTAGCGATTCTCTCTTTGTTGAGATAGGTACAATATTTTGAAGATGGAGATGACATCTGAACCTCTCCTGACAGTGTCTGATGTTTCTAAAACTTCGCTTCTTTCCCTAAGGTGTAAATTCTAATTGTTTTTACCAGCCTGTGTTCTTCAGAATTTCATTATACTGCTCAGATAGACACCATCCATTTCTTCCACTTCAGCTGTTAATTCTCTACTTGTGCCTGAAGGGAATGTTTAAAAAGAGAATTTCTCTATAACTGGCTGATCTGCAGGGATCAAATCTCTTTCAAGCTGGGTGGGGTTTTTTTTGCTTGCAGACTGAAGAATGTTTTCTATGGGAATGAAATCTAGGCAGCTCATCTTCGCTAGTATTGACTCTGACAGCTAACAACCAACCTTGTGCTCTAACTGTGCCTTGAGTTCAGAGGTTGATTGTTAATAAATGAGCCAGCAGTGCTGCATGCTACCATCTTAATGAGACAGTACATTACCCGATGTTCTTTAACTGTTCATAAAGTACTCCTTAATCTGTTTTTCTCTTGTAGATAATAGCCATTTTTTTAAGTGTCCTAAGAGGAACGCTAATATGTATTAACACTTAAACTGCAAGCGCTCCTCTATCTGATCGACTGATGTACGGACAGCTGCAATTTGGACAGTTCCCACATACCTTGCTTTTGGGAAACCCACACTCATCTGCCAGGCACTTAAATTTCAATCCAGCCAAAAAGTTCTTAAGATTCCTCAGTTTGATTTCCCTCTTCTGACATTATCAAGGATGGCTCTTGCCTTCTGCGTGATATCAAATACTGTCAGACCACAGTGAAATGATTCTTACTGCTTCAGGAAACAAACGTGAATTGTCTTGGGATGTCAGGTGGCTGAATGGATTAAGCTTAAAAAGTTTGATCTGTTCTAGGAGGATGTGCCTTCTAAAACATATTAAAAAACAATTTAATGTAATTTGAAGATAAGTTTGTATGTGAGCAGGTAAGAATTGTTGTCGTAATTATTATTGTAAATGATTCTAACTGGCATTGAGCAGAGAATGTGCCCACGGGAGTTACCCTCTGACTGTTAATTTTGACAGTGTCCAAGTGAAAGTGTTGGCCCAGAATTCCTGCCCAGCTCTGGCTGCCTACAGACTCTTCCCTGAAGGCACCTAGATCTGCCCTCCTTGTCAGAGTCTTCTCTCAGACATATCCTGAAACACTAGGCAGCCTATTTGGGGTCAACTCTTCTCCAAATAAAGGCAGATAGATAAATGTCATTCTGTTTTAGCAGTCTTAATATCTATAGACTTTTTTTTTAAATTATTTTTTCATTATTATTTTTAGGAACCTGTTAATGTAGTGTTTTGGAGTGTCCGTTTTAAGTGATGGTGATGCTGAGTGGTTGGTGCAGGACTCTGACAGGGCAGCTCATGACTGACAACTGCTGGTGAATAAGAGAGCGGCCCGGAGACCTCCCCAAACTGCAGGCAGGCTTTGACAGAGAGAAGGCCTGAACTGGCAGAGGGCAAGCAGAACTGACTGAATAGGCCAGGTATCTTTTTTTTTTATTTTAGTGAGGTGCCAGTTTGTTGCTCTTTTGTTTTACACAGGCCAGTTCTGAGGTCTGGGTGAATTGGGTGCAGTTCTGTGAATCAGAACTGCATTGAGTGCCCCTTCATGCAGGGAGTACCCTAAAAAAACTACACAGTCAGAAGATGGATAGAACTGTGGTGCTAAAGAGAAGCAAGGAAAATAAAAAGAAGGACTATTCTCAGGCATGCTTTTCTTGGGAGGCTGAGGTAACACAAAACAGTTTTAAGGGTGTTTAAGAGCCTGGATATGACTTCAGGGTACAGACCTTTAGGGCATCATCTACAGTTTGGCACCAAGAAGCAAGTAGTAGTGATGAGCTGGAAGGAATAACTACGATCCTAATAGCAGCTTAGAGGAATAACTGTAATCTCCAATAACGCATAGAGCAGTCACCCAACAGTTGTCATGGCCTGTGAGTTGTCAAAGATCTGGAAATCCAGCTGGGTTCTTTCTTTCTTCTAAAGTAAGGAAATGAGTAGCTTAGAGTAGCAACTGTGAACAGAAACATAAAAACTGTAAGTGAGGGCTGCTACTCTCTTGGCTGTATATCTGCTTCTCTTGATAGCATCACTAAAGATTTGCAGAAGCTGTGGAGATTCTTCCATCACTTCCCTTTGATGATCATCTAATATGCTAACAGCCAGCATGTTTCCATTTCCAAGTGGGTGCCTCCAGGAATGGCAGATACTAAACATCAGAGCTAGGGCTTGCTGACACTTTGTCCCTCTCCCACATGTCTGGCTCACCAAGGAAAGCCCAGAGGGTTTCTTTTTAAATTTAGGGGTTATATGCTACATGTTGTGTGTAGCATAATAAAGTCCAGGCTACCTGGCAGAATTATCTAGGATTTGTCTATACCAGACTTCTTCTACTGCTGCTTATTATTCCTTCCTCACTTGTTTCCATCTCTTTTGCCAATAGAACTGTTAAGCTTCTCTCACACCCTCAAATCATGGTGCTCAACCTGTTGCTAGGACCCCAGGCTCCCTTTTTGTCTGATTTTAAGTAGCTGGGAGAGGCGCTTGGCTTCTTACTGTACTAGCATCAGGAGACACAAACACAGGATTTTTAGTTGGTACCTTCACCTAAGTACTTCCAATTTTGCTTCGGTGAGAAATGGGATTCTCTGCTTTGTTTACCAGCTTCTGATTAGGTTTACATAGGGCAGTTCTTACGCTGTCCCATCAGTCCCTGGCTTGCTGTGGAAGTGAACCCCTGCCCTTCTCACCCACTCCCCCAAACCTCACACTCTCAAATTTGTTAGGTACTGGGGGAAAAAATTCTTTCTAATCCTCCTTTAACATAAGCAGTGAAATGATCAAAAGTTCTTGCATGTGTCTATTAGAGGCTTAGCTTTGTTCCTAAAGATAAAGCTCAAGTCTTCACCCAACCCAAATGCAGGAATTTCAAAGGAGATAAAATCTTGAATAGCATCAGAAATAGCGTATTGATTATCTATATGAGGTGTATATGGAAAGTCCCACAGCCAGAATTCCTGAGTGTTACCTGTTTAAATACCTTTAAATATATTTAAAGCCTGTCTCCCAAGGAGCCACTGGATGACAGGCACTTTGTTGGCTGCCTATGAGCATAAAAACCCCTCATAGTAGTTTGTGATCCAAGCTGCTTATGAGACTGACATTTGTGAGAGGCAAGGATTCATTTCATTGCATCTGAACTTCCTGATCTGGCCTGACCCGAGCTGAGGACACTACACCTCTGCCTGCACAGTCGCCCCAGTCCATTAGTAAACTAGTTTGAAATGTGATGGGGAGGAGGTACAGAGCCAAGGAAATGTTTAACTTGATTACGCTCATCAGTAGCAGTAATCTATTCATACAGAAGCATCCCAAGTGCTAGTGATGTGCTGTTTTTTTAAGGCTGTCCTGTCTGTGAGTTATTAAATGCTGTAAGTTATTTATAAGCATCATTTGTAATAAATCCCACTGGCAGTGATGGATGTTTAACTTTTTAATAATTTGCAAAAGTTTTTGTGATGTGGGACAGCTAACATAGCTGTAGCTTCTCAGTGTAAGTCCTTCAGTTTAATAGCTTATGGATGTAAAATTACCTTGGATTTTTCCTTCCAGCAGAATTCAGGTTTACCCATGAGACATATTTCCAGGGCTAGCTGGCATGTTGCAATTATGCAGGCAAGACAAGAACTGCAAGGATGTTGCAGAAGAGCCACGAGCTCCCTCAAAACTCTTCTGGAAGGGTTTGGCAAACCCAGATGTTTTCCAATGACAACCTCCATTTCTAGCAGCACAAAAATGTGCTGTGAAGAATGGATTCACTCACGGGAGATGCATAAACCTCTTGCAGTCACCTTTTCTAGCATGCAAAAAAGCAGCGTCCTGCTTTGTGACTTTGCTACTACAGGTGGCTGGTCAGCAAGTCCACCAGACTGGTTCTCCTGGTCTCAGCAGTGCTGCACAATATACTCTGCAGTTTGGGCTGATGTCCAAAGGCCCCATGGTAGGGGTTCTCACCTGCACCCACAGCTGGATGCCTTGGCTCTGCCAGTCCCTGACGGGATGCTGGAGCAGCGCACACAGTGCTGGCAGGGAGCAAGTTCCTGGCGCCAGACGATTGAGACTGACAGCAGCTGAGCAAGTCTTACTCATAAAATGGACCTGAAAGGTGCTCAGTCCTGGCCTGAAAAAAACCCACATTTAGACAGAGGAAGGAGGCCTAGTCCTTGGCTTGTTCAGTCCCTTTTCATTGCTACAGATGCTGCCGTCAGCCTCCTTCACTGGGAGACCTGTCTGAAGTAGTTTTGCTCAAAGTGTACCTTGGCAGGGGCCCAAGGTCCCAGGCTTCACGTTGAGACCTGGCATCTCACTGTGCATTCAGACAACCCAAAGGCCTCCTAGGTCCTTCTGCCACCACAGTGGGCCACAGACACCATCTCCCAGTGGCCTTTGTATATATTTCGTCCCTGCTGTTTGAAAGTATTTCAAAACAGCAACCCCTCAGAAAAGTTCATCTGCAGCAGTGGAGTTTGAGCATGAAGGTAAGTGAAAAGAGACTGGGCTATTTCATGCTCTCACACACATGCAGAGCATGTAGAGGGAGAGTAGTATTCCTGGAGGGTCAAAATTGAATGTTGTACTCAAGGCTGCAGCAGACTGGGCACCTGCATGGCTGATAGGGACTGTTTCAAGGCCACTTTGGCAACTGGGGAGCGTGCTGGGCTGGTTGGGGTGAGCACCAGTGCACAAGTGAGTGATGGCATGTCTGAGGACCTGTTTAGGGCAAGGGACACTGGGAATAAAAGGCAGCTCTGACAGTCACTAAGCCCAGTCCCAATTGTGTGGGAACCCCTTCTCTATGTTATCAAATGCAAGCTGGTGCCTCACACACATGAATGCCACTCCTAGGGAAGAGAGCCCTGTGGGGAAAGAGTGTCCCATTTCCAAAACCAAACTGCAGCCCCAGTGTTATTTTCTTCCAGTGTCAAGTCAGCATGTGAGCCGATAAAAATCCCTGTGCTCACATCCTTCCCAGAAATGCCAGTCAAAACCCAAGGAGCTATTCACACAAAGTACCAATTTTATAGTTCTGTCTGTGTCTATAATCTATTTACCAGCATTCCTACTTCAGTATGTGCCTGTTAATAAGATTAGTAATTAAAAAGCTTGATAGGAATTGGCAAGCATAGCTTCTCCGCCTTTCCCTCCCCTCCAAGCCAGGCTGGCGCGGAGTCTGAGGCAGGGCTGGCAGAGTACCTGAAGGAGTGAAGGCAGGAAGGCTCTGCTGAAACCTCTGCCTTGCAGAGTTTGCAAGTAGGCAATGGAGAAATCCCGGCCACTATGGGACAATCCTCTGCAGTTTGTTTTTGCCTGCATTTCCTATGCCGTGGGGCTGGGAAATGTGTGGAGGTTTCCATACTTATGTCAGATGTACGGAGGAGGTAAGTGTGGTTTATGTTTCTTGCTTCCCTTGAGGAGGAGTGCGGCAAGCTTTAAATCCAACAGTATGTTCTCCATGCTATGCCCTGTCCACCCAGCAAGGTCCAGGGCAGAGTACGAGGTCAGGCTTTTTGTTGGTGTGCAATCTCTTCTATTGCTGCTTTATTTTACATATTCTTTAGTATAAGGCTTTTACCTGACAGCTGCCCCAATATAGTGGCACTCATTTCCTAGAAGTGCAATGAAACAGTGGGAAAGCCCATGTTTTCTTAAAGGATGGAGGTAGAGTGAGAGATGTAGGTCCACATGGTATTAATTTATTACTTTCTTAACCCATTGAACCACTCTGAAGGCATCAGAAACTAGTTCGGTTCCTTGTAGGTTCACATATGGGGACTTGGAACATACTGAGAAGGGGAGATGCTTACGCTGATTTAATTTAAGGATCAGCTGTATCATTTCAAGTTTCTGTCATTAATGTGTTGTCTTTTATACAAACCCTTACTTTAGGAGGTGATAACTTGGCTGCAAATCTGCCTTGAAGTTGGCTGAAACTCTTTAATCAACATGAGTTCCGCAGCTAAAGCCTCCCAGGAAGCTTTGAAAACAGGGAAAGAATTGGTTTGGGCTCCAGAAAAAAAGCTCTTTCTTTGAAAGTTTATCCTTTTCCGAGGTCCAAACTGAAGAAAGGTAATGTCTGTATTGTATACCAGCCACAGATGTTCTTCTTTAGAAATCAAAAGTCAGCTAATTAGATTAATTAAAACCCAACACTAATAATCTCTTCTAGTATACAGCTACCAGTGGTTAATGACCATGTTTTGAATAATCCTTAAAAAGATCTTGTCTTTATAAGACATCCCAGTTTTATACCACTTCTCACACTGCACCCATTGTCATAGTGTTGGACCCATCTCAGTTGTGCATTAAGTGACATGATGAGCATCTGCTTCATTTGCTTCTGGTCTGCTTCCACCTTTTCTTCCTTTCAGGAAGAAACACACTGAGGTGTTTGAGTGCTTTTTGCTTGTTTTGTGCTTCTTTTGTTGGCTTGTAGCTTACTTCTAAATACACATGTGGTGGTAGGAGTTGGTTCGTGCTGGTTTTTGAAAAACCAGCTCAGCACTGGGACTGCATCAGAGCTGCTCTCTGGGATCAGGTCAGAAAAATCCAGGTAATACAGTGGGTGAAGTTACAGTAGAGGCTAGATGCTGCAGTGGATGAAGCTTTCTTAGACTGTTCAGGTAGCAGACGTGACAGACGTGCTGCAATTCTGGGTGTATTCCTCTACACAGATGCTTTTGAGGGTAAAGACTTCATGTCTGAGTGAGCTCTAACACAAAGCTTAAAATGCAAGTGTTTCTGTATGCAATTAAACTGCACATGATTAGTTCACTAGCAGCCTGTCCCAGCAGAAATCCTGAAGGGAGCAAAACTCAGACACTTGGGGGGGCGGGGGGGGGGCTTTGTGGGGTTTAGCTTATTAGCCATCAGTAGTGTAGTAGATGCTGAAAATTCTATGAAATGCAACCAAAACTGGAACACTTGATTAACCTGAAAAAAAAAAAAAAGATTAAACAAACCCAAGTATTTTCTGAAAAGCATGTTTTTTATAAGAATAGTTTCTCCACTATTTTTATCCTCCCTGGTTAAATTTCCCAGGGGAGAGGCAGCTGTCCCTACTGTGAAACTAAAAATCCTGACAGCAGGCTTTGCTTTTCTTAATTGTTTTTTGCTGCCCTCTTAAAAAGGATCCGGTGGCTTTCCAGGGGTCTGCAAAACCCATGCAGACAAAACACTGTTTCAGGAATTTAAAAGCTGGATATGTCAGACACTGAGCCTAGGGGAGGATGCCAGCAACTGCTTGTTTGGCATCTTCCTTGTAGAAAAGCACAGAGCCAGTCCCTGTCCTGCCCAGCAGAGCAATAGGGCCTTTATTGCTGATGATACTCGTAAACAGGATATTTGCAGACTTTACAACCTCCTGTCTTTCTGTTCATCAGCACACTGTCTCTTTCTCCTTGCTCTCCCCCAGGGAGCTTGACCTGGGCAGAGCTGGGGGTTCAAACCTTGTAGGTGCAGTTTGTCTGCCCGTAAGCAGGCTGGGCCAGGCTGAAGTGACACTGGGGTGGGTTTACAGCAGGGTGGGTGCTCAGCAGCACTTGGCCCTGAGCGAGGAAGCCCCTGGGCACCAGGTGGGATGCTGAGCAGAGGCGAGGGTGTCGCTGGCTGAGCTCAGTGCCTCAACCGGACCCATGGCACACTCCAGATGTTGTGCCAGCTGCAGGGGTGTGGCGTGGGGGCTGGATTTTGCAGGCAGGTGGCACCGTAGGAGAAACACTGGGTGTAAATGGGCAGGGAGGTCAGTGGAGCTGTGCTGGTTCATGGTGGATAAGGAGCTGGTTCATATGGCTGCCCTGAGTCACTTAGATGAGGCATTTTGGTTCAACCCTGTAGGGAAAGTAGTGTTGGGAGCGAGATCTGTGTGCAAACAGGGTGCAGAGCAAGGGGCAAGGGGCTCAGCCCCAGCACCGCCAGCTGCAGGGGGACATTGGGGTGAAGAACAAGCCTGAAGGCACTCTTCCTCCTTGCAAGGTGGCAAAGCCAACGCCAAGCACGTGGCAATACTGCTGGGAGGGTGAAAAAGCCTTTGCAAAGGGCCTAATGCTGATTTCCTGCCATTGTATGTGGCAAAACTCCCCTCGGCAGCTGCTGGGGCAGCTCTCACCCTGCCGGGACAGAGCAGCTGTGGGAGCTCTTAAACCTCCAAGAGCTCCCTTGCGGCATAGGAAGTTATCTAACAGACTAACAAAGGGGTTGTTAATAACAAGAGAGCCAGGAGGTGGGAAATTAATTCTCAGAATAAACCGGATTATTGCTTGGTGTTTATTTCCAGTTCTTTGCCTCAGTCACTGCCCGGAGTTCATTCCTCCATGGTGCTGCACAGAGCCCATTGCAAGGAATGTTAATGCCACAGATTAAATCCTAAATAAGAGATATTTACGTAAATATTTTAGGCTTGCTGTAAAAAGGGAAGCAGGAAAGCCTTCACAAAAATCCAGGTTTTGACTCAGTCAGCAGCTCTTTCTGAAGTGAGCCCCAAGTCGAGGACAAGGATTTTTTTTTTTTTTTCCCCAGCAGAAATTTAAGCCGAAGTGCATCCTGGTTGCCAGGTGGGAAGGTCCTCTCCCCTCCCTCACTGCTAACCTGCCCATTCCTGCTGCTGCTTTTCTGCAGGAGCATCCCTGTGGCTCTCTGTGTGGGGGAAGCAGGGATGAGCACCAGTGGGGTGGGAGGAGGCTGCATGCCTCCTTCCCAGGTTCTGCTCCTGCAGGTGGGATGCTGGGGGAAAAGCCTTCACCCCTTTGCTGGTGCTTTGCATGGGGGTTTTGGGGAGCTTTTGGGGTTGGTTTGTTTGTTTGTTTTAAGCCAGGCCAGACTTCAATATGTTACTCAAACCTCTCTATTGAACACAGACGTTGCTGTTACTTTTTCATTGAACACTTTGGCTCTGCCACTGAACGCCACACATTAAGTAAATATTCCCTTGTCCTCCTTCTCTCACTATCTTTTACAAGGTTTGGCTGGGGGTTAGTTACCCTTTAACAGCCCTGTCCCCGAACATTGCTCAAACTGCCCGCAAAACACCTGAGCAGCCCTGCCATGCTAGGGTGGTGACCAGCACAGTTTAACAGCAGAAATCCCATCTCTGCCAAGTGCCTGTGGAAAATTCCTCGGGCCCAGGCGCTCGGCACCTGGGACACCTCCTGAAACCCTGTGAAATGTCCTTCAGGGTTGGGCCGTGCCCTCAATACACAAGGTGCCTGGAGATGACCCAGCCCCAGCCAGCTCCTGGGACACTGATGGGGCAATTTGACCACAAATAGGGCAACATGATGTTTATTATGCTGTTGATCTGCTGAAGGCTGTCTGTTGGGTTTTTCTTGCAGGTGGCTTTTTGATCCCGT
This sequence comes from Aviceda cuculoides, assembly GCA_035590195.1. Classification (NCBI taxonomy): domain Eukaryota; kingdom Metazoa; phylum Chordata; class Aves; order Accipitriformes; family Accipitridae; genus Aviceda; species Aviceda cuculoides. Next base: position 9,273,602 of record JAVJGG010000009.1, read on the forward strand.
ATTTTATCATGCTGATCGCTGAGGGGATGCCGCTACTCTACTTGGAGCTGGCTGTGGGGCAGCGCATGCGTCGGGGCAGCATTGGTGCCTGGAAAATAATAAGCCCCTACCTCTGTGGTGTCGGTATGTTCTCATCTTTATTTTTAAGTGTCTGGGGATCACAGGTAATTTTTGAATGGAGACCTTTGTCTTCCAGTGAAGAAACCAGGCAGGAGCTGGGGTTTTACTGAGTCTCACCAGGCTGAGCAAAGCAGTTATCCAGACACCTCATGGCATGCATTTACCCTGCCCCTTGCAGGGCATTGGGGCCAGACCCCAGCTTGCTGTGCTGGGGCCCTGGACTTGGTGTGAGTCCCCCTGCCCTCAGGCAGACTGCCAAAATCATGGTATGAAGGCCAGCATTAAACCTAGGCCTTGGGACTGCCTGTACTGGGCTTTGACCCCAAGAGCGTCTTCCCAATAAGCTCAACATGGAGTGATAAAACAGTGCCTTAATTTCCTACCATTTCTGCCTACCCTTTACCAATGTCCACTCTTAGCTATGTTATTACATTATTAAATTACCCTGGTAACCCAAACTGTCGTTAATTTACTTACACATTTTATTTTTAATGATACATCGAATATTCACCCCTTAGGAGCTAAAGTATAAAATGCAGTGCAGGATAACCCTGACAGGAGGAGGAGGCAGCTGCAGTGGTGGGCGCATGCCCTGTGCACAGGACTGTGCAGAGGCAAAGCCCTCCCTGCGCTGGCCACAGTGCCCCTCCCCGGACTGTTACAGGGCCCTGGGCATTTTGGGGTTTTGCCACTGACCGAGTGCCTCCCTCCATGCCCGCAGGTGTTGCCAGTGTTGTCGTCTCCTTCTTCCTTTCCATGTACTACAACGTGATAAATGCCTGGGCCTTCTGGTACCTCTTCCACTCCTTCCAGGTGTGTGGGTGCCCGGTGGCACAGCTTGGCCCCGCTGTGGCTGCAGAGGGTCACGGTGGCGTTGTATTGGTGCTGGATGTTGCATGATGGCACCATCGTCAGCTGGGGTCGGGGGTGGGATGGGCAAAAGCTCCAGAAACCCTCCAAACGCTTTTCTGGGAGGAAAAATGAGGCAGTGGTGTCCCCCTCCGGAGGCTCCCCAGGGGCATTAGTGTGTCTTCTCCTCACCATGAAATGCAGGTCGAGGCCAGCTCTGTGATGCCTTGGCAGCCATGGTGTCCTGCACCCTGGGATGGGTCTGTCTGAAGGCAGGGGAGAGGGTTGGCCCTGGGGGAGAGGATCATCCCCAGGGGGAACAGGGTCAGAAGAGATCATCCCCAGTGGAGAGGGTCATCCCCAGCCCCCAGCAGCACAATGCAGAGACAAGCAAGCCCTGGGCAGAAAGTCACCCTCTTTGCCTTCATCCCCCCTGTCCCCCACTGGCACTCCGGCTCTCTCTGCCACGCTGACAGCAGGCGCTCTCCCCATGTCCCTCCCTCCCAGGACCCCTTGCCGTGGGCCACCTGCCCCCTGAACAGCAACCACACCGGCTATGAGGAGGAGTGCGAGAAGACATCGTCCACCCAGTACTTCTGGTACCGGCAGACCCTGAATATCTCTCCGTCGCTGGAGGCCAGCGGGAGCATGCAGTGGGAGCAGGCGCTCTGCCTGACACTGGCCTGGCTGGTGGTCTACCTCTGCATCCTCCGTGGCACTGAGTCCACCGGCAAGGTGAGAGGCGGGGGCAGCCCCACTGAGCCCTGGCAGGGCCTGGAGAGGATAAATGAATGCCAGAAGACAGCGGCCGTGGCTGCTGTTACTTGGGGTTATGGCATTTCCCCTGGAGCAGCCAGCCATGCTGCCTCTGCCACCCTGTTAAGTTGCAGCTGAAGAAGGCTCAACCAAAACACTGAGCAATATTAAAAAAAAATAGTCCAGAAAAGTCCTTTAATTGCAGCCACCTCTGCTGCAAAACCAGCCACCAGGCTGCTGGCCCTGTGGAAAGCCATCTGCCACAGCAGAGCCATGTCAGGAGACATCTATTCCTTGGTCTTTGCAAGAAAAAAAAAAAAGATGTCTACTGGGCATTTTGGTCAATTTTTATTCACAGCAGAAGTTATGAGCAAGGGGGGGAAAAAAACAGTGTCCTGGCTGAGCCTGCACTAAGAAGTAAGCTGAGGGCTGTAATCCCCAAATCGTCTTAGCCAAACGCAGAAAGCCAAGAGACTGTAAACTAAGAATAACCTCTTAAAACTTGCTCCAGCTGGCTTTGGGGGCAAAAAAGAAATAAATAGCCAAGGAGCATTGAAACAGCATCATGAAGGCAGGGTCTTGTCGGGAAGGGCACAGGGGGCTTCCCCTGCATCCCTTGTGCCAGAACAGCAGCAGGCTATCTAAGTTTCTGGGTAAGCTATTGGGGTACATCCCAGCAAAGAGAAGGTGATCAGATTCTCCCCCCCCCCCCTTTTTTTTTTTCTGCAAGTGGCTTTTTCCAATGTGGAGATTGAACAGTTAGATTCAAATTCAGGGGTTTGATCAAAAGCTCATGGAAGACAACTGAAAGATTTAGTTCCCCCGATCCTCCATCTGGGTTACATTAAGTTAAAGTCTTTTTCCCATCTGAATTAAAATAGTTTGATTTTTCACCTTTTATGAGGCCTTCCTCTAGAGCAGATGATGGATAACCATTGCCTAATGAGTTTGTGTAGATAGTTGCAAACTGGTGTTACTCCAGTAAATACTGCAGAACTGAGTTTGTAAATGCTGCAAGTATTTTAGATTTTGTTCTTATTTTTCCAAAGAGAAGACCCTGGGAACAGAAGCACCGGTCTTTATAAAAACTTGTTTCCCAAAGATCTAAAGTGAGATTTATCTGAAAATATTTCTTTGAAGATTAATACAAGGTAACAAACACAGTAGTGGAAACTATTTATGTAAAGTAAGTTGGACTGACCATAGTAGATTAGCTCTGTCTTATGTATTCTTTAGACCAAGGTATTTCCCCCTCCTTCCCCCAGGTTGTCTACGTAACAGCCTCTTTGCCATACTGTGTTCTCATCATATACCTCATCAGAGGATTAACGCTTCATGGAGCTGTGAACGGGCTTGTCTACATGTTCACACCAAAGGTAGAGAAAAATCATACTGAATTTTTCATGAAATGTTATTAGTTACTGAACATGTAGGTTTTTAAAAGGTGGTGATGCTCCTTTTCCTTATATTGAATTTTTGCAGCAGTAGCTTAGGTCAGGCTGCTGGAAACTGCAGCCAAGAGCGGCTGGAGGCTGTTCTGCCACAGTGCCCATAAGCTGCTTGCTTTCTCTTGCAGAAAAAGACCTGTACCATACCACTGTCAGACTGAGCAGTAACCCTGCCCAGAAAACAGCCCTGAGCTAAAATGGGTGCACAAAGAGGCCTGTCCCCATCCCTGCAGGCTGCACCGGGCATCTGTCTGCAGCTTCATGCTCCCACTCTCCCCATCTGGTTTTTGCAGCTGGAGCAGCTGTCGAACCCCAAGGCATGGATCAGCGCGGCCACGCAGATCTTCTTCTCGCTGGGCCTAGGCTTCGGCAGCCTCATTGCATTTGCCAGCTACAATGAGCCCACCAACAACTGCGAGAGGCACGCCATCATCGTCTCACTGATCAACAGCACCACGTCCATATTTGCCAGCATTGTGACTTTCTCCATCTATGGCTTCAAGGCGACGTTTAACTACGAAAGCTGTATAAACAAGTAAGAGCCTGGTATTTCACTTGTTATTCACCGCAAGCCTTTCTGGGGAAGGTAAGAGGGGAGATAAATAAATAACAGCATGCAGTGCTGCCAGGGTTGCCCCGAGATCAGATCTGATACTGCTCTAATAAAGCTAATGGCGCTATTTAAAGCAATGAAGGCTGAGATGAAAGGTCAGGGTGGGCTTGCTTTTTGACACCTGGGTGCCACTTCCAGGCATGGGCCAGGTCAAGAGGATGCATTTGCCTGTGCAAGTCACAGCGGCGCTTTCCCCTGTGCCCTGGTCCTGGTGCATACTTCGGGGGACTGGGGCTGGGGGCTGATTAATAAAATGCAGCAATGCTCAGATCCCCCCTTTAAGGCTAAGCCCTGTGCCAAAAGCTAAGCCTCCTCAGTGGTGATGGTCTGGAGGTGCCCAGCAGCCTGCAGGATCGTGCCCCAGGGCAGCAAGCTCACATGCACTTCCTGGCACAGGGCCTGTGGCAGTTACACTTTTACTCATATTTTTTTACAGCTTTCAATCTATCTGTTGATCAGAGAGGAAATCAGAGCTGCTAGTCCCTGCTCATTGCCAAAAGCCTCGTTAAATTGGTGGGGTGTGGACATGAGACCAGAGGGCAAAGGGGAAGAGATACCAGCCGGCACCCAAAAATACCTGCCTGGGAGTGGCAGTGTGGGTGGAGAAGCTGCTCTCTCCGAAGCAGAGATGAGCGCAAGGTTGCCCATGTCCCAACAGTGTGCTGGAAGTGCCGCAGCTCCCACCTGGGGAGACTGAAGCCCTGGGGCCAGCAGGGCATCCCTGCGTGGTGGTGGGGGGTGATGGGGAAGGGGACAAGGTGTAAAACCAGCCTCAATGTTATACTGTGGCTTGAAAGCCATTAAATTCCCATAATCTTTCCCAGGGTGATCCTGCTGCTGCTGAATGCTTTCGACTTGGAGGAAGGCTCTTTAACAGCAGACAACCTCAACGAGATGAAAGACTACCTCATGGCCACCCACCCACAGGAATACACCCAATTATTGCCACAGCTTAAAAACTGCAGCTTGGAAGCTGAACTAGATACGGTGAGTCGCTGCTTTGTGCTGGCACCTGGGCTTCACTCTCCTTTCCTCCCACTGAGCCTGGGCAGCCCCTCAGCCCCACATGGGCACATCCGCAGCCCTGGGAGCTGCCTGGCTGGGGGCTGTGGTGGGGCTCATTTCTACACCTCAGGATGGGGCAGGGGGCACTAGCTTAGCCCGGCAAAGGGGTCGCTTGGGTCATTCACAACTGAGCTGGGGAGCAATGCAGCAGGACTGCTTGCTCCAGCTGCGGCAGGACAGGGTGGGTTGCAAAGGTTTGGGGCAAATGTTTTTGCTATGAGCAGCACTACGCCAATTTCCATGCAGTTTGAATAAACTGGCGAAGATCTCATCTGCCTCTGCTGTGCAAAACCACCACGGGTGTATTTTGTCATGGCGCAGGGTCAGTTTCTTATGTCCCTGTTCTTAAGTCCTTTATCAGGCTGAGGCACTGCCCATAACTCACTTTCTTCCCTGCTTCTTGCTGGCAGGCCGTCCAGGGGACAGGGCTAGCATTTATAGTCTATTCTGAAGCGATCAAAAACATGGAGGTGCCCCAGCTGTACTCCGTCCTCTACTTTGTCATGCTGCTGATGCTGGGCATCGGCAGCATGCTGGGAAACACTGCTGCTATCCTCACGCCACTGACCGACAGCAGGGTCATCGCCACCCGCTTCCCCAAGGAGGTGATCTCAGGTAAGTGCCCACCATGTTGCAGTGTAGGCCATGCACTGAGAGCACATGTGTGTGCAAAAGCTTCAGTGCCCTATGGCTGTTGAGGGTCCCTCTTTGACCTCAGGTGGAGCAGGGGAATATCAAATACGCTGGCAGAAGGGTTTGCCTGCCCTTGGGAAATCCTGCCCAGCCTGTACAGCACTTTTCCCTTGGGAGCTTTTAAAGCACTAGAGCAATCGTGGCCGTGTATTTGCAGGCTTCCCAACACACCCCAGCTCCTTCAGACTGGTGTCTACTGCCCAGTGAAAGTCAAAGGGCCAGGACAAATGTCAAGATACCTGCAGTGAGTGGATCTGCTGTCACAGCACCAGTATCCCAACTGTGAACCACCTCAGTCTTTGGCCAAAAGTGATATGTGCTCCCATTTGGGCACAGAAATCGTTTGTCCCACCTTAAAACCTGTTTTAGCAGGATGCCCAGCAGTAACAGCAGATGCTGCACACACATGGGACAAGGCTCTAGCCAAGACTTGGTTGTCTTGACCCTGCTGGGATGTGCTGTGACTGTGCAGGTCTAAGGAGCAGCAGTTTAAAGATACACCAGCATAGTCACACACACACACAGACAGGTCTTTTCCAAAGGGAAAGAAAAATTACCTTCCTCTTCTGAAAAAGCTGTCCCCTGCAGAAATCAGTAGAAATCCCACCAGCTTTTTAGTCGCAAGAAGTATGACATTGCCCCCATGCAATTAGATTTCCAGGTGTAACAGCAGGGTCCCTGTTTTATCCACGCAGGTGTTGTGTGTTTCATTAACTGTGTGATTGGCCTAATCTTCACCATGGAGGCTGGAAATTATTGGTTTGATATATTCAACGACTACGCAGCCACCCTCTCGCTGCTGCTCATCGTGCTGGTAGAAACCATTGCTGTATGTTATATCTATGGGATAAGAAGGTAAAAGCTTGAACTCTCCTTTCTTCACCATGGGATAGCTGGGGAAGTGACCACTGGCCAAGAATAAAAATACTACTTTGGGCTAAATTTTTCTCCTACACTATGGTACCAGCAAGGCGATGGGTGTCCCCCCTGCTCTGCAGCCTCCTCTAGGGCCTTGGTTTCAGGGCTGTGCAGGGGCCAGGCTGGGCTGACACCTCTGCAAGCCAGGGAGTACTAATGAGCCGTACACACTGCTCCCTGCTCTTCTTGGCTTTGGTCTCAAAAGCACCTTCTGCTGAAACTCTGCTCCTCCTTTCACAGCAATTCAGAGTGAGCACAACAGTGCCAGTAAGTCTGGTTTCAAAGATGGAAGATCTTTGGTCTCCCAAAGATGGACCTTGCGCATCACTGGTCTCCCAAGTCATCCCTTGTGGGTAAAAGCAAGAATTGACATCAAGGAAGGTTTTAAATAGCAGAGGTGTTTGTGCTCAGGGCAGCTAAAGGAAAAAGCTTTAGTATTTGCTGTCTTTTGTCTATTTGCTGCACAGTACGTGTACAGGCACCTATGCTGGTATTATGTCCTTGATGAGTTCAAAGCCTTTGAGACAGATCCAGGTTTCCTGTGTGATTTCAGGTACCATCCCCAGCATCAGTACTTCCTGAAATAGAATCACATAACAGTGCTGAGAACAACTCAACTACACAAAAACAAGCAGTGTTTTCTCCACAGTATTTAAGTGTCATTGCTTTTCCTTGTCAGCTTACACCAATAACAGTCTGAACTTAGACTCCAGGCAGAATTTGGTTGGGGCTTTTCCTGCTCTACCTGTTTCTAGCTACTCCTCTGCAGTTTGGGATCCTCTCGGAAGCCCTGCTATCCTTTTTATTAGATTTCAGCCTCACTGTATGATCCAGTTCTTCAGACAAGACCTCTCTGCTCATTACTCTACTGGCCAACTGTACTCCCCTTTCCTATCTTGCATATTTAATTCTGTAGGTGGTTTTGAAGTAACTCAGATCAAGGTATCGATTGAACGTATGCAGCTGTTCTCAAAAATATGTTTGGTTTTTTTTGAAACAGATTTGAGAAAGATCTTTACACCATGATTGGACGCAAGCCAAACTGGTACTGGAAAATTATGTGGGCTTTTGCTAGTCCTTTGCTAATTATAAGCCTATTTATATTTTACCTCACTGACTATATCCTCACAGGAACGCTGCAATACCAAGCATGGGATGCCACACAGGTAAAATAGTTTTGGTTTGATTTTGATTTATTTATTTATTTTTAACTTTCATTAATTCCTGCAACTACACAGCCTTCCTTCCTAACTACACTGTTCCACAAAACTGCCTTCGGAAAGCTTGCAGCTGGAGCCGGGGCCATCCCTTAATTTTGCAGAAAGATAAAATGGGGAGAACTTGACCTAGTGACAACAACGCAACGGTTCTGTAAAATGGACTCATTTCCTCTATGATTCTTAATTGACCCCTTCAAACAGTAAAATTGTATTCGTGTTGAAGACCCAAATACCATCTTAAAAAAATACACTTTAAACAGAAAAATTACTTTCAAAGTATGGCATTTTGAACAAAATTAGTGGTATTTTAACAGAACTGAGCTGCTGCTGGAATATAGTCTTCACTGATTTCCATATACATTTTTCTTCATGGCCAAACCACTTTTGTACAAATGCTGAACTGTGTATTTATCACAGAGAAATTACTACTGGATAAGTAACCACTGGTTTCATAACCTTTTGTAGAAATGTTCCTAGCACACAGAAAGAAATTACGCACACTGTTTTCACGTTATTGTCGATTTGGGACCTGCAGTGGGCCTGCCCTGTTGACTAGGAGTCAGCATGAGCCCACAGGCTCCAGGAGAGGAACGCAGAGACCTGACAGAGGTCAGGGCTGAGCCATCTCATTAAGAAACACAAATCAAGCCAAAATCTGCTCTTTACCAAGGCTTGCAGAAGTTTTCCCCACTATTTTCGTTAGCAGCTCTGTTCTTGTCAATTTTAAGCATGTATGGTTGGACAAAGAAAAGCACCGAGGACAGTCATGGGCTGCTACAGCCTGCACATGCTTCTCTGCTGTCCTGCTTAGATACACATGCGCAGCTTTGCCCCAGACCCAGCTCCAGGACCCTGAAAACCACCGCTCCCACAGCTCTTAATGCTGCTTCTCTCCCTTGCAGGGGCAGCTGGTGACAAAGGATTACCCAAGCTACGCCCTAGCCGTGATCGGGCTGCTGGTGGCAGCATCCACCATGTGCATACCCCTGGGAGCACTAGTAACTTTTATAAGGAAAAGACTGAAGAGGGAAAGGGTTTCAACTGTTGCGTGAACGCCGACAGCTGGATTTGGGAAGACCTTACCCCCACCATCAGTGACCGGGCACTTCTGGAAGACAGCAGCAACCATTATTTGTAGCAGCTACTTATAGAGTTGAGAATCGTGGGTGCTATATTGACCAAAAAGTGCTCTTAGGAGGTTCCATGATGGTTTGGAAAAAAAAGCTCTTCTCTAACAAGATGAAGCTTTAAAATGGCCTCTGTTAAGAGAGGGAAAAACGGAAGACCAGCTCACAAAATACTAGCTAGTGCATATCAACCCATTACACAACATTAGGTAATTCTTTTCCACTCTGTTGTAGCACTGCCTATGTGGAAACATGAGCAACCAACTAAGCATGTTCCTGCACCAAAGTACTGGCAAACACCCTTGCCATTCAAGAAAGCCACGCTTAAAGCACGCATGTTATTTGAAATGACATCTGTATTTCATCAACAGATGAAACTGTCAAAGTTTTGCAATGCAAATGTGATAGTCTCGCTCCTACAAGGGAAAAGTCAGTAGGATGGTATTTGAGATCAATGTGGCCAACACTGCTTCTTTCATACTTGTGTCCAGCAAAACAGTTTGTGTTTATATATATATACACACACACATGCATATATATGAGCTGCAGAAGTTCTCTCACCTCCAGAAGAAGTAAACTTCCAATTCCAGTATGTAATTGTGCACTGTGCTGTACTTTGTATTTTCTAGGGATGCATTTCAAGTACACGAGAAGAAATCTGTGATAAAACGCTTTATAAGCCCCACCCAAACAAAAGTATGCCATATCATTAGCTCTGACAAAGTTCATATCCAGGTATACTTTAATTACAAGATGTAGCAATAATCCAGCAGTTCCACAGAACTGGTTAATTTCCCTATGTGAGCATTTTATAAAGAAAACAACATGTTTAAATTGTAAGCTTAGTAAAAAACTAGTAAAATTGTATCTATGAACATTAAAGAGGCCACTCTGAAGAACAACATAAGAGACACGCTCATGGGATGCGGGTTCTTATATATTGTCTTAACTATGTAACCATCAGAAGATGGCAAGTGCCTTATAAGAGGGATTAATTTCAAGCAAACATTGTTAAAGCATACCAGCACAAGTCTCTCTCTCTGGGGCAAAAAGCAAGAGGCAACTGTACAGCCTTCAGGGGTGGGTGAAATCTTGACACTCACAACCAACACCAACAAGACATGCTTAGTCTGCAACAGCCTCTAGAAACAGGACATGTCTCCCTCCCCAGACTTAACTAACAAAGGAAAGATTACTTTTTCACATTTCAGTTTATTAAAAATGGATACCATAAACAAGACCTGTACAAAAAAATATCCAAAATTGCCCAGAATTTGGTAACGGTTACGTGGTGAGAAGTTATCGTCTCGGGCCCCCTCTTCCTCTTCCACGGCCTCGGCCTCTGCCACGGCCTCTGCCACGGCCTCTTCCAGCAACTTGGCAGATGAAACAAAAAGGATAAATCAAATGAGACTCAAGAATACTTTCATTTTCATTAAAACATTCTGTATCAAGCATAAACAACACACTGCTTCCCTGTGACGAGACATCAAGTCAGATATTAAGGCTGTTAATGCTCAGTAAGTTTCAGACAACATTTTCATCTTTTGTATTAGGTTTTTCAGTATGCAACTTCCACAGGCTACCGTCTGTCTTTGGCTTCACTGCAGAAAACGAGGGGAAATAACAGTTGGCTGCTCCCAAACACTAGGGTAAGTCTGGCAGAGAACTATGATTCCTCTTTTTTTTTTTTTTTTGATAAAATCTAGTTTTTCAGGCATCAGAAAAAGCAAATGCAAGACAAGAGTATTTTGTTACTGTTCATTACAGTGAAGAAAGCTTTTTTTTTTTTGCCACAGCTTGCACTGTGTTTTATACAGTACTCTGCTGAAGGGAAATGGGAGTTTTAACATGCTGTGAGATTCCCAAGCTCAGCCTTTCTCAGGCACCACGTGAAAGGGCAACATTTTGAAAGGCTCCCACCACCAAACGGCTCCTACTGTTTTCAGTGACACCTCTGACAATTTTGGACATGACTCCTAGGGCAAAGCCTTGGCTGTGTGCTCCTACTTTTAAGTACTATTGTTTAACAGTAAAGGGCAGAGATGATCATAGAATAATTCAGGCTGCAAGCAACTGCTGGAGGTCATATGATCCATACGGTGATAACATGTCATTTCACCCCTTTTTCCTAAAGAAACACAACCTGTCCCATCAGGTTGCAAGGCCACCCTAAAAACTTTTGAAATTTCATTTCAAACAAGTCTGTCAATGTAGGGCTCAAAAAGATACTTAAAATTCTGTGGAAGCAGGTGGCTGGGCAAGAGACATACACCAGCACCCCCACTCAAGCAGCAGGCTGGAACAATTACTTTGTTCCATCTGATGGTGCCTAGGTTAGAAATGCAGTAAAGACAGGAAGAGCAGAGGCACAGGACACATTTGTGAGAAGCAAGGCCTCATTTGTTTTGCTGGTAATAGACTGACTCTGTAAAATACACCCAAGCATCAATACCTGACTAAAGATTACAGCATCTACATGCATCAGTAGACAGTCGTGTTGACTAAGTGCCAGTACACTTGGGCCCAAGGCACACGTGCCCCCTACATCTCTCGGCGCCAGCATCCTGCCTTCCACCAACAATTTTGCTTGCCAAGGACGGACCACATGTTAGATGCTGTTGAAGCCCAAGGGTGTTTACAGATTAAGGCAAAGCACAGCACAAGAGCGCTTCAGTACACTGAAGATGCAAGGAGTATTGAACTGAGGTAAACAGTGCTATCACAGCTCCTCTTCTGTCTTCAAAGTTAAATAGTGACATTCTTGTTCACATCACACCATGAGGTTCAGAAAAAAAAAGCAGTCCAACCACACCAATTTCTCCATGTGGTCAGATTATTTTTAAGGGACATGAGAGGAGCATAACACCTTCAGGAGCTTTATCCTTATTCTCTGTAAAGACAGCAGCCGCACCTGCACTTTGCGATGCGGACACCTGAGGGTTCCTTATACCATTTCATCAGAACACAGCCTAGACTCCCCCAGCTCAAGTCTCTCAAATTCAGTTCTCTGACATTATTTGTATCCACTACCAAATGAGATTTCAGTGAAGCATTCAGCACTGTTCAAGAAGCTGTTCTGTACTTTCTTATTAGGCTATGTGAAGACCCCCATACAAACTGGGGAAACACAGCAGACATTTGGAGAAGAGGAAATGTAAATCTCTTTGGTGTCAACTCTGAGCCTGTGATAGGTTAAGATTTACTCAAGCTTCAAACATTTACATTTTTAAAAACAGATGTGTGAAAAGCCACACACATAATTTCACATGAAAGCAAACTCTGCAGATGCCAAGAAGGTGGGGCAAGGCAGACTTAGCCAGTTCAGTATCAAACCCTCAAAGATGAGAGAACTAGCTGCCAAATGCAGATATTAAGACATTCAAATCAGATGCCTTCAGATTCAGAGTAATAAAATGCATACAAAGGCAGAACAAACACAGACTGGGAAAGCAGCAACTGACCTGCTTCTCTCTTCTTGGATTTGACTTTTGGTTCAACATCCACTAGCAAAGTATCTAGAGGCAAACTGTCCGGCAGAATGAAGTATCGGATGTTATTTCCTCGAATACTCAGTGTCTCCAGCTGCACAGGTTCTCTGTTCTTCAGTGTCATTTTCACAGCTTTGAGATGTGTGTTCATACTGACATCCACTCCTGAAACAACACAAGTCTCATTTTAAGGATGAAAGCCTACAAGACCATCCTTGTTGGCTATTTTTAAGCATGCACGAGATTTGTCGTGTTCATTAACACTGGCTTCTGCCACTCATTAATTCAGCCTCTAACTGAAGGAAACAACATGGCTTTTTCTCTCCTAAATTACGCTCGCTCATTTATCAATTGCTGCCTTTAACACCTCATCGGTGGAGATCTTTATCTAGGTCCTGGCAATAGCAATTTTGTAAACAATTAAAGTAATTCCTTTAACGACAAATAAACTGCCACTTATTACAAAAGCCTAATACTAGTCTTTTTACTCCTTTAAAAGAAGCAAAACATACCTTTGAGAAGGAAAAAGAACTTCATCATTTCCTCTTTCTGTAAGCCTCAGAAAAATCCAACTGCCTAAGCAGCATTTATTTTCTGGTAAGATTCGTCTAATACTAATGTGGTATCTTCCATGAAAGTATGTGAAATACACCACTGTAAGGAACAATCACTGCAGTTACAAATTCCGTGAACAGCCAGTATGTAAGGGCTGTATGGAATCAGTACCGTGCCTACTATGCTGTGCCATGTGTGTAATCCAAAACTGGAAAAAAGTCTCAGCTGGATGCATGTATCATGGAAACACAAACTGTGAGATATCTTACCAAGGTAAATAACCCAGAGTGGCAGGCCAGAACCAGAACAATCATTGTGCTGTGCTTACTCCATATATTTCCCTGTCCCCTCCCCTTACTCCCAGATTTTACACAGCTGTCTGGCACCTGCGCTCCACCTGAGCCCCTCAGTTTGTCTAAGGTGTGCATTGCACGAAACCTGCCCCTCCAGCAAGCGTGCTCTGGCTGGCTGATGCACCAAGGGGAAGAGGAGATTGTACAGTTCACGCACCAGCACAAAGGAAGACTGTCATTTTAGAAAGATGGATTCAAAGTTTTTACAGATTCTTAGCAGAAAAGGAGAGAGACTTTGCCCAACAATTAAGCCTGCAAGAGCACCAAGGTCAGGAGACAAGCAGTTTTTCTTCCTACCTAGCTGGGTTCAACAGAGCATGCGGCAATCAGGTACCAGGGTGGTGCAGTCAGGTATAATCAAAGCTGATGGATCTGGCTGCAAAATAATGCCAGTTTTGAGCTTTGCCAAATCTCAGCAGATTGCTACTGGCCAAAAAAGCACCTAAGCAATCCTCTGGAATACAACTCTGTCAAGTCTGAATTTTTTTTTTTTAACAGTGTCTGGGCAGAAAAACTTCTAAAAGCAGCCTGTGGTGAGTGAAGGAAGGGAGATCAAGCACGTTCATTAGCTTAACTGTGAGGGTTTGCTTCGTTAAATACAATGTGCCCCACATACATACACGACTGTCTCTAAAGTAATGCTAACATGAATGTTCTCAGAACAACATCCCTCACTGATACTAGTAAAGCAAACAAAATAGTCTGCATGTTTTTCAATACATATGAGGACCATATAATGAACCATAAAGGCTATTCCTACAACTTTCAGTTCAGTGATAGAACCAAACACCCACCAGATAGTAAACACCCACAAACTTGTACGACAGACCTTTGGCAACAGCTGGGGACCAGATTCTCAACACCAGGATTCCTTTTGGCCCTGTGTCCCCCATTAAGCTATGAGTTTTCAAACCTGTTTCATGGAATCAATGCAAATATATGCAAAGATTCATTTCCATATGAGTTCACCTTAATCAGAGCAAAACCATGCTCAACAGAAATAATTCATTTTTTAAATTAAAACTGCCTACGCATAAAATTTAACCAATTTAAGACTGCATCAGCACTTAACATCTGCCATTTATCTGTGCTACCATTAAAAAAAAGAAGCCCCTCTTCTGGCGATTCATCCATAAGGTCTTTATTACTTATTTCACAAACGAAAGTCAGATGTGCTCCAACACCTTATGAATAGTTAGCTGTATACCCACTCCCAGTTTGACACAGTAGTAAAACTACCTCACCACCATTACTATGTCAAGAGGACACCACGCTTACACCAGCTTTGCCAATGGTTCAGAAAGGTTTACTTCCTTCCCCCCCCAAGCCTGTCTGTAAGCAAAGCCTGCAGTCAGGCTTGGCGGCTCCCAGGACTACACTGAATTTACTGCCTCCCAGCAGCACCCTATAAACAGAAAGCTTACTACAAAATATATCAACAGCATAAGGGCAAACTTGCCCACTGCTATGTCAAAGATTATCTGTGACCGACTGAAATTTCCAAGTATTCCCGTGGTTGCCTACAGAAAGCTGGCTGGTCACCGATCTGCGCTCTGTTCCCAATAGCTTCTGCCAGCGTCCAGGCTCGTCTGTAACGAACACACCTCCTGCTTGCACGTAAAGACGTGAACTAAAAAGGACTATCTGCCCATCCTACAGAGAAGGTCCCCGCAAGAGGGAGTACGGAACAAAAAAAGCTCCGTTCGAACCACGGCTGCCCGCTGTGAGCAGCAAGGTAACAACAGGCAGCAGTACCCCGCCCGCCGTACCTGTGATGGTTCCGTGCACCTGCGTCCCGTTCTTCAGCTCGATGGTCACGGTCTCGTGGCTCAGCTTCATGAGAAACCTGGGGATTAACAACAAAGACCGCTCACTCCCACGGAGAGCCCTACGCGTTGCACAGTCTCTGACAGAAAGCCCCCAGGCACCACGCACTCCCGGTTCCCGAGCCTCCCCGGCGCCCGCGGGGTCTGCCGAAGGCGTTCAGCGCACCGCGACACGAAGGGAACCGGCTACCGAACCCGACGGGCCCCCGCGCCCCGCCGACCCCGTCAGACACACCACCGAGCCCCGCGCCCCACCTCCCGGCAAAACCCTCGTTGCTGTACGAAAGACGAGACACTTTAAGACTCGTTAACGTCTCGGGAGGGCCCTTCTAGCCGAATCCGTATGGGTTTTCCCCCCCAAAAGGGCGGGGTTGCCGAGCAATCGGCGCAGGCCCTGCCGCCGCTGCCCCAAGGGCCGCGCGGGCTACCTCCCCGCCGCCGGCAATCCGCCTCCATCCGCTCACCTGACGAGCTTCATGGCGGCGGGAGGGCGGCGCTGGGGCCGGGCGGCCTTCGGCAGGGAGCGGCGGCCGGCCCGCGGGGAGAGGAGAGCCCCTCGGCGGGAAGGGCCGGCGGCGCGGAGGCTTCCCCCGAGCAGGCCGCGCCGGCTCTGGCGCCAGGAAGCGGCCACCGCCGACGGCCGTCAGGGGGCGGAAGGGGCAGGGCCAGCGGCAGCGCGTGCGCGGGGCGAGGCCGCTCTGAAGGCGAGGGAAGGCGGCAGCCATTTCTTTACAAAGAAGTGGGGGGTAGTGCTAAGAAAAGCCGTGTGCGACTAAGAGTCGCAGAAATCCGGCCGGAGTCGTTCTCGGGCCGAGAGCCGGCCATGGCAAGGAGGGCCGAGGCTGAGGGAGGGCGGGGTGCCAGGCCAGCAGCAGTTCTGCACACAACAGCAGAGTCTTCTCAGGCAACAAGCATCCTCCTGAGCAGAAAGGGGGGCTAAGGAACTGGGAACAGTCCGCGCTGAAGCACAAAACGCACCCCAGACACTGTATCTAGAAAAGTTGAACATTTTATTGTCATGAGTACACCAGTTGTGATTTTAGAAATGCAGACTTTGCAAAGCACTGAAATACAGGTGCCTTCCACCTTCTAAAACCTCCATTATTCTAGGTCTTACAAGCAATTCAAGTTTGGTCTTCACTGCAACAAGTTCATCACCCACCCAAGATGCAAAGATTCAGTTCTAGACTGCAAGATAACCAAACCGAGCTTCAAATGCCACCTGCCAGCAAGCCATCCAAACCCCAATTTTCAAAGATTGGGTCTATGCTGGTCTTGTACTTTGTGCCCATAATGGAGTTCACCTTCAAAAACTTTAAGTTTTAGAGGATTTTCCAGTTAACCATCAACTGGCATTTCCATTACAGCATCTAGAAGCAAACAGATACTTTGCAAGTACTAGTGCTTATGAACAGGTTATGTTTACACAAAACCCAGAGAGGCCTCCAGAAACATTCAAGGTTAAAATGGACAGTTAACAGTTGCAAAAATCTGTACATATTTTCAGTCATAACACAAGGAAACACTGGAGTATCAGTGTGTTGTGTTCTAGCTTCAATAGTGACAACTGTGCTAGTCCTAGTGTTTATTCTACATATGCTTCTCCCCCCCATTTAAATTTTATACTCGCAATCTGAATATACAGCTGTACAGGAAATATTAAACAATGCACAGCGCCTTAAGCAAGTTCCATGTCTGGTTTTGAACAAACCATATAAAATAAGTGACAAAATATTTTAAAATTGGTCCTTGATTAGGATTACTTATTTTTATACAGCTTGGAAGCACTAAATTTAAAGACACACATTTAGTATTAACCAGCACAAATTATTCTGTAGCTTTTTTTTTTTTTTTTAAACGAGTGTGTTACAGTATCATGCACGAAAAGCAAGCTGCTGCTCCCAAGTGCAAACATGGAGTTTAGACTGAACACCTTCTCCTCAGGTTGTTATTCCTTCTTTCATTAAATTATTTCAACATAACCAAGAATAGAAGCAGCTGACCAGCAAAACAATATGAAGTTCACCTTTTACGTTGTGACCCATTCTAAAGTAATAGAGTACTTTGGACCTTTAGCATAAGGAAGGTTCAATAAACACTGCAAAGGGTTTTTACATTCTTTGATTTCATTTACATCTTTAGAAAGAAAATTCTGCATTTTCACTTGCTAACTAATGAATCATCATCTGGAGACAGTAGTATTGAAACAGTGCAAGACACTTGCAACTTCAGGAACATCCAATTACACTGTCCTTTCACCCAAACTATAATTAGTAGAATATTGCATCAGTCCTAGATAAACAAGACAGGACAAAAAGCTCATTTTAGAAGAGCATTAGGATTCAGAAATCTTTTATATTTAGTGAAAAGAATCCACACACAAATATGCATGAAGGACTCCTTCACATGGACTTTCTCACAACAAATGTAATCTAGCTCTAAGTCTTAGAACTAGACTTTTCATTGGTGTGAAGCCATTAGTTCAATGCTTCAACACCTGGGGTTTTTGACACATGAACAGCATCAGAGCTCCCTCCTGTCAAGCCAGAGACCAAAAACTGAGCTGAAACAGCCCAGGTGGACTATGCACTTAAGCAGTCCACATATGCCCTAAAACACACCAGACACCGAAAAGCTGGTTTTCATCTTTGCCTTATCCCAGTAAGAGTGGAGCCCCCTCCACTAATGCACTATTCCAAAGACCACTGCAACTAAGACTGTCCAGTCAGTTCTCAGTTGAAAGCTACCACCACCAAAGGACACAATTTTCTCCTCCCCCCACCCCCCGCTAAGGAAGAATGTTAAAAAGACTACTGTTTGGTGTGGAAAGCAGGTCAGTAGAGACTCCAGGTGTGGCTTGAGGAATCCTCAGTACCAAGCCGCTTTCCACACACACAAATTCAGTCCATCTTCTCTTTCTGGACCAGCTTGGGTGCATCTACAAAATCCTTGCCATTGTAAAGGATGATGGCAAAAGTTCCAAAGCTTGCACTTCCCCAGAAAAGCACATAGGCCAGTGTCTCTGTCCATGTATCACCTGTCAGGGTTCAGATACACATTTTAATTCGTTATCTCTAATTACTAAAGACAGGGGTTTTTTTACTCCAAAAGCAAAATATTTCAAGCCCTCCCTCAGAGATCTGCTGTCAAATGAAGGTAGAAGTCTTCCATGAGTACTGGGTCTTCTCTTTTTCTGTTTTCTCACCTAGGAAGACTATGTTGGCCACACTGTTCTTAGAACACTTTGAACAGACAGCTACAGAAGTCAGAGTCAAGAACTCTACTGGCACTAATGTTAGAAGATTCAAAGCAAAAGCAGAAGGCCAAAAACCTCACAACTCCCACCACAGATTTTGGTTAGGGGGACATCCATCAGAACAGGCTTATGCCTAGATCTGACTTTTCTGAACTTTCTGCCCCAAATTAGGTAGGTACTCATTCAGCCTATAATAAAGCTAGATGTCTACTCAGGTGCAACTAAATTTGGGGGCAACTGGCCCTTAAGTGACTTCTACAAAAGGTTTAACATTGTTTTGTGTAGTACCTCAGGTTTTTCCAGGTTAATGAATAGTGCTAACCCTCAATCTCCAGAGCCATGCTCAAATACCTTTTAGTATGACTGAGAAGCAATTTTATACTTAATAGTTTCTGGTAACTATATACAGAAAGTCCACACCCAAGCAAGCTCATTTGTGAAATTAAACTCAATAACGACTTACCAGCCATCAGCAAACAAATAATGCACATGGAGAAAGCAACCACCATAATAATAGGCAACTGGGGAAAGAGAAAAAGAATAAGCACTTGATACAGCAGCACATATATTCCTTAATTTCCTTTAAGACAGGCTATACTGCAAAGCTATTTACTTGCTCTGCAATGAAGTTGCTTAAATAAAATTTTGGATAGCTCCAAAATTTGGAAAAGTGTGTTCAATAACTACGTTAAGAATTAAAATACACCTTTTATCTATTGGGAGGTTGAGGTCTGCATTTTGTTTTAAAAAAAACCAAAAAACCCCACAACACCAGCCAGTAGTTAAACCTGTAATGTCCCCAAATCCCATTTCATAAAATAGAAGGGGGGAAAAAAAAGACAGAAAAAAAGTTTTTATGTTACAGTCTATGCTTCTGCATGAAGTATGAGAAGAGATCTTCACAAGCTTCTTCTACAGAAGGAAACAGTCATGATGGTGACTAGTAGAATTTCTCCCTCTCTACTTGATGAAGCAGATTTAAAAAAAAAAAAAAAAAAAGGACACCAGCAGTT
>JAVJGG010000009.1:9292914-9321646 GCA_035590195.1 Aviceda cuculoides
AATACCTCAAGGACACTCCATTTTCTGTCAAGGGAACAGTCTGGGTTTAGTCCTATAAGCAGGTATCATAGAAACAACCAGATTATAGGGACACTTCATTACTAAATAGACATGTTCTACTTAGTCATATGAAGCAAGTGACTAAAAGGTGGTATGTGCTTCTCCAATCATGAATAAAGTCTCCATACTCACAGCTAAGAACTTCCAATCTTTCTTTACATGTAGAGGACTAGCAGGTTCCACTTCATCCACTGAATAATTTCCAAGAAAAAGATCAATCGCATCCTGGAAGAGAAAGGGAGAGCAAGAGTTAAAATGCACAGCCATGTTTATCAAACATTTGCCCACAGATAAAGGCTTAACTTACTTGTCTAAATCCATCAGAAAAGTTATTTTTGTAGTAACGTATTAATGAGTTCCAGCCATCCATTATTAAGCCCCACTGAGTCCTCTTCCCAGTTCTGCAAAAGGAAGTTTTGAAAAATATTTAAAATAGATTTACAAATTCAGGAAGACAATTTCAGATTTACAGTTCTTTCATTGTTCAAATATATACTATTTTTAATGAACACCTGCACATAAATACATTTCTTTACTGCTGCCTCTGCATTATTACCACACATACTTGTAACAAAGCTTGAAAGTAAAATTACACTTCTCTCCACTCCACAATATAAATGTGCCTCAAAGAGGTACATTTTCTTGGTTTTCTTTCCAAAAAGCCTTTTCTCCTTTCATATAAACACAGTGAAGAATGGTGTTCTGTAGATTTTAGTCTGACATTTTACCAGTTGAACCACTGCAAAACTCATTAATAGCCTAAGCTCCAAATTAATAACCTTCTCAGATGTGAAGACTTAAAGAAAATCCCAAACATACCCAAAAACCCAGAAAGCCTTTACAAGAAAGGCTGACTTGCCTTGTATAATCTGTCTTTAAGGCACCAGTTCCAGCATACTGTTTGGCACAAGCATTAGCATTATCAGCCCATGCTGTGAATAGGAAAACATTAAGAAAGATTAAGGAAGTTATGTACGCTGTTTGGAAAAAAGTGATTGTTTGAACTCTATAAACCCTACCATTTTTGTAGATTTTCTCAAAGTCTGCTTGCTCTTCAATTCTCTGTCCGACATGCAGAACACCCAGCCTCTAAAACAAAAAGCATATTGAGGCTCACTAGTAGTTCACTAGAAAAATTAGGATTTGCTTTCAGAAAAAGCTATATTTATTAAACTAAAGTCTGGCCAACACATTTCAAGTAGTACAGTAACTAACTCAAGTATGCAAGCTCTTATTCTAGTGTTAAAGTTACATTTCTGTTCCAAACAGAAAGCCTCTCTCCTCTTCTAGCTTGTTAAACAACAATAAAATATTTACCTGAAGCTGGGCTTGAAGAGATCGGCGTGCTAACAAGCTCTGAATCACATTAGTCCGATCAAGGCAGTCCATGCAGTTACTGCGGAATATTCCTTCCTGCTGAGTCACAATTTTACCATCGGAATCAACTAGAAAATAACTAACACATACAATCCACCTAAGTATTTACAGGTAACAGTCCATATAAACCACATGTTTTCAGAAGTAAATATTCTAGCAACCAAAAGACAGCTGTCTTGAGCATACAAAGACTTCTTAGCCATGTCTTTGAACTTTGATGCCTCCCTGAATTCTTCCCCTCCCATGCTGAAAAGCAGCATCAACATATGAACATTTAGTAATCTCAGGGCAGTATTTACTCTTATTTAGAGAGCAGCAATATTGAGTTACATGCCACTGGGAAGGGCAGCTTCTGGTGCAAAATCAGTGACTTATATTTTATGTTCTTTAGTTATTATAGGGTCTTAGCTCCACAGATATCAAGATCATTAGCAGAGTGTAACAGCAGAAGTAACCAGATTTGTGCATCACCTGGTCACCTGGTTCAATCTAGTCACCACTGCATAAAAAGTCACATAAGCTGTCAGGCACAAATCTTCCAGGAAGGTAGTCAGATCTTTAAGGCCACTACTGAAAATCTGCTACTGTCATTAACTCATCTCTTCCATTACACGAACATCTGGGGGAACCAGATGTTCCCTCTTGCAATAGCATATGCTGTTACCTCAATCTTTTTAATCAACTAAACCAAGTGTTTCTAGTAATTCATAACAAACAGCTCATTTTAAATACTGAATTGCATACAAGTATTCTGATAACTGAGCTGGTAAAACAAATATGCCGATCAAGTTATCAGCTGGATGTGTGAATGGTACAGAACTACACTTGTCCTTCTGCCACAGCATGAAAGTTCCAGTTGCCTAAAGATTTACAGATCATATTCTGTAGATTCGGTTACTCCTTTATGTAATTATGAACTCTGAATGTGAACAAGCATATTATCCACTGGTACTGTACAGCATGTTAAGATTATAAAGTCTGAGTCATGCAGTACTGAAATCAAGAGCCTTAGAAGCATACGCATTTACTTTGATCAACCTTGTGTTAACAAGACCCATTTTTGTCACTCTTGGAGAATTAGTTTTGTTAAACCATGTTTTACATTGTTGTATGATTAAAGGAGACAAAAACACCTGTGAAATCTTCATTTTCCCCCTTCTCTCCCCAAGCTTTGCCTAGAACAGATATTAGGATAATCAGTGTAGTTGAAGAGTAGACATTTCTGGTTAATAAGCTAGTTTAAGTGCTGCATCTCCTATAATTGCTCTAAAAAAAAATTAAAAACAAACAACCAACGCCCCCAACCCAGCACCTTCCCCACACCTAACAAGCCAGCTCTCCTTTCTGACAGGTCTTTCACAACTGGATTTAACCTGCAGAAAATAGAGTTGTTTACCTCCCTCAGGGTTGCAGAACTATTTTCTAAGAATATCAGAACTCAGACTTTTCTGCTCCTACTTAAGCAATAGTCACCCTAAATGAAACAAAACAAGGCAAGGTAGAGCCAACCTAATCTTGAGGAAGAGTCTTCATTTTTGTATCTTGTTTTAGAGACACATAGCCTTTGTTTTGTCTTTCTTCATTTCAAAGAAAGCTGATTCTTTTGTAAGCCTCCAATGGCACGTGACAGTAAACAAGTCATGGTATTCAGTATTCGTTCTAAGAATAAAGGATCCTTGCTGTACAGTAAACCTAAATGCTTATTTCTCCTTTGAAGTGCTCAAAGCCAAATTATTCTTCAGCCCTTCATGTGTTTTTTTATGGCTTTTTTTTTTGGTGGTGGGCAGAGAACATTCACTATCATCTCATTAATTTATACTACTCCCATAGCCTTCATTCCAGGCACAAGATTTTATTCATGAGACTCCTGTTCTAGTCTGCAGCTCACCTCATCTGTTTTTTGGGTTGGTTGGTTTTTTTTGTTGTTGTTTTTTTTTTTTTTTTTTTTTTGTTTTTTTGGTTTGTTTGGTTTTTTAAGTTATAATATACCACGTCCATTTTTTTAATGTTTTAGTGATCTACTTCGTGCTTTAGGCACAAGACTTTAAGTACAGGAAGGAAGCAATCAGAAAAGCAGAACAAAGTAAACTGTTTCCCTAACAATCTACATGTCTAGAAGTAGCAAAGACCAAGAAGTGCTTAAAACCACACACTTGTGGGACTAAAAAATTTAAGTGATTTGGACATTTAGTCTACCTTTTTATGACTAAACAAAATGAGTATTTGTTTCCTTGTGGGTTACTTATGTTAGCAAGGTTATTTATGTTAGTCAGTGCCAGTGCCAAGGTTTTGGTGCCACAAACAATGTGTATTAGAGAAAACACTTTTAAAAAGACAGCAGGTGCCTGTGGAAGGAGCACTAAGTATTTGATGCTATGTAGCAGAACCATTTGCTGTCAACAACACATGGAATTACTACTGGATGAAAAAATATCACCTAAAGAGACTTTTCTTTTTAAATAGCTTCAGTTGTATGCACACTTATTTCTTTGTCTAACCTTTTACCCAAAGGTACAAAAAGCCGCTCGAGTCACAACATAGGGTTGCTATGATTCTCAGAACCATTTTATTGGGACATGAAAAGGGCTCTACATCTTACCCACCACCAGGTCTCTAGGCTTGCGCATAGTATCAGCAAGAGATCAGAGATGTGTAAACACTAATACATAGGAATGCATCTTCTTTATAGAAGGGTACAGGTCTGTTTTACTTGCCTAACTCAAGACAATAGAAACTATGAGAAAGTGATCTCATTTTAACAGTGCAGAAGTAAAACTGCAGAGCCTTACCTAAACTCATCTTGCTGTTCTGCTAGTTGATCCATCAAAATCTGAAGTCGATCCCACCTCATCCGACTGCACTCTTTATGGAAGTCAAATGCTACATATCTGTTACGAGAGAAGCATCTTTTCAGATTACATGCGTACCACAGTAAAAGTCTCAGAAAACCCCACAGGGAATGGCTGATCTATAAAACAGGTAGTGACAGAGGATTTGTTTTTCTTTAGAGATGGCTTCCAGCAAATATCTGTTGATTTTGTCAGTGCTCTGTAATCTTCCCGAAGGCTGCACCCTTAGCGTGCATGGTGACAGCATTTACATTTCTTTACAAGATGCCACCAGTCTGGGGAAGCACGCATTCAGTTCCAAGTTACTCATCCTATGTTTCCGCTACTATTTTTCCTCCAGAAAGGACAGAAGGGATATGCACCTGGTTTCATCTTTTTTCTTCCCCCACCAGGATTCTTTTACCCTCCTCTCTTCCAAGCAACTGCATTGGGAACTTCAGTTCACTTTGAAATAGACACAGGTGTTGAAATGCAACATTCTTTGCTGACATGCAGCATAATTCCCTTGATAGCGCTCTAGAAACCTGAGGCAGGTTCTATTTAAACAGCTAACCTACTCTGTCATAAGAAAATTACTTGGAACAAGATTTTAACAGCCAATTCATTTCTGGCAAGAAGTGCTCTAGATGAATGGTGTTTGATTCAATGTGTTTATATATATGTTTGCTGGGAATTACAGGGCATTACATTCCTCCCCTCAGGTATTCATAACCCAAAAGTTATTATTTGCCAAGTTTTCAAGACTACTTGCATGAAGAAAGATGGTATATATACTCTGAAGACTCAAGTCTCAGTCTGGCAGGTAAACACCATCAAAACTGATTACAAAGAAAAAGGATTTTGGCAGCATTAAGAAAATGGGGCTGACAAATACCGCTTTTTAACATATACAGAACAAGCATCACTGAAACATACCCTGACAGAATTTTACATCTTGGTTTCCATCAAACGGCTTTATAGCAAAGATGCATGGAATTCCACAAGCTTTGTACAGCTAAGGTATCAATACTAGCCTAGGTGTGAGAGTGAGGAAAGAGCTCACCTTAGAAGTGGTCTTTTTTAACAAAAACAAAAGAAAAATCCACACCTACACACCAGTAACACACGCAAACACACCCAAGGGCAGTAAAAGAAGCACACAGAAAGTGAGAGAGACCTCTATAGCTACCCTGGTGAAGGCAGCAGCAGGGCATCATACAAGCAGAAAACAGCTTAGAAAAAATTCAAAGTATGTCAGGATTCATAAGGGCATTTTGATTATACTCTGCAATTCCTTAGTTATGCTTAGACAGAAGTGAATCCTTATTAAAACAGGATGCCTTTTTGCTTACAGGTAGGATTTTGTCTTTTGACATACATGAGTGACAAGAATACTACACAGCAATTTCAAGGAAAAGGTGGAGGTAAGTATCTGCGGGAGTTGGATGCTAGCCCTCCCTCTAGAAGTTAGTGAAAACAAGCACAGGAAGGTTGTAAAATTGTATACTGTGCTCAAGATTCCCACAGAGAGATGGAATTTCTCTTACAATTAAAGTGCATGCTCCACTCTCTTGGCCCATTGTTACACTGAGGTCCAGATATTTAAATTACATGTTCTCCTTACTGTTTCCTCTTTTACCACAATACTCCTTTGCTCACACTCAGCACTCCCTTAATTAGTAATGTAACCAAGCCCTTTGGTCAGAAGCTAGTTCTACAGGGCATTTCTTTTACCTAAAATGCAGGAGATCCCCACAGGTCTCATAGCATACTATTACTCCAATACTGACAAGGGAGCCTCTGAGCTCCCTTCTTTATTCTCTCTGTCTCTTCTCTGTCTTACACACTTCACAGTCTCATTTCTGCTTAAAATATGAGCTCTGAGGTAGGGGCATTGGTCATATGCAAGTTACTTCATAAAACTCAAACAAATCAGACAGTTGGTAAAGGCCCCCGAAGAACTGATCACTCTGTGGGTCTGAGGCAATGCTCAACTTTTAACACAGGATGTATCATTTCACTTCACATGTACCTGACCATTCCATTTGCCATGCTGTTTACCATTTTCGCAAATGTTTGCTCAAGAGGCTTCTCTGAACCTTTTTGGTTAACCTGGGAGACAGAGGAAAAAACAAACAAACAAAAAACCCCCCCCCAAAAAAAAAGAGACAGTATTACTCAAAAGCCTGCTTAAAAGAACAGCAGCTTTTTCAGGAAGAAAAAAGTGAAGGCATACCAAGTTGACAATCATTTGCTTTCCATAGCTAATTATTTGCGAGTCAAAATGTCTTTGGAAGCCATCCATCTAGATGAGAAAGGATATTTATTGACAGATGTACACTACTATTGAGATATGTGATTTACAAGAAATCTCTATAATCATCATTTTGATGATACTGCATAGATAGTTTTATAACTAAGAAAAGTGTCTTATGTTCTCTATTGTGCCAATATATTTCTACTTTCAACCCCCCAGTCCATTCAGTTCTCCTTATTAAACATGCCACAGATAACAAGTATGGTACAGCTACTAAAACTGCTGCAAACAAGAACAAAAGAGAAACTACCCCATTGATGTCTGGATTTTTTTTCAGGCTCTGAACTCATCCTAAGGAGTACGAGGCTTCTTGCTACTACTTTTTAAAAACAAAGCTCAATCCAGTATTGCTGATTTTTATTCTTCTGATTACAGTTTGTTACCCTATCACACAAACATGAGCCCAGAAATATATTAAAACCCCAAGACACAACAAACACTCACATACATGATTTACTGACTTGCTGATCTGTGGCTTTGGTTTATACTTGAGGTTTGGTCTTTGAGACCAGAAAAAAGGAATTGATCCACGGGTCTACAAGAGAATGGGAATAGTTTTAAAAAACAAAACTTACAAACTCACTTGCCATTTAAAAATAAAACAGACTGGTTTGGTTTATTTGTATGCATGCACATCTTGTATACAATCTATGTCTAGAAACACAGAGCTATCCATCTATACATCTTAAGCCAGTCAGCAGTTCCTTACACTGACTTTACCTGAACAAACGATGCCTTGCTCCCCTTGTAATGCACAATTTGTTCCGTTTCAACGAAGTTAGCAGCATGCCCTTCTGAATCAATACCTATGTAGGAAAAAGACCACATTAACCAGCTCAGACTGGCTGCAGAACAGCAACAGTGTATCAGCAAAAGGCTTCCTACCCATCCCTACTAATCCCTCACAGAAAGCACTGAGCCACCTCAAGATGATAAGTTAAATCTGTACCAAATTTAACTTGAAAAAGCACAGTTGTACTTAACACATTTTGATATTTCTACCCCTAGAAATTGAGTAGTTTAATACAAAATAAAATACAAGTGCTTTGACACCAAAATATTCACAATTCAATAGCAATGGTACTGGAGAAACAGACCAATTGCTTCAAAAGCACATATGTTGGGACTAAGAACAGAGAAGGTAATTTAAATCCATTTCCTTGTTCACTTTTTAACTTGAAACAATTAGAGAACACCACTATTCAGGGCTCCCCTGGCAGCACCACCGATGCTCTTAGTTGCATTTACTGCTAGGCCAAAAGGGCTATTACACACTTGCATTTAACTCCAATAAAAACAGTAAGGTGTTAAAAAACCACTATAAAAAACTTTTGCAGTTATCTCTAGGAGGAATAAAAAAAAGAGTCAGTTTTAACAAATACCAGAACACACTTCCATTCATCATACAGGTTCCTAGTATTTTCTTTGGAGCAAGGACCTCGTGAGACAAACTATTACAAGAATTTTTTGTGCAAGTCATTATACAGCAATTATTCTTAAAGGTAAGTCACATGTATAGATGGAATTCACATTTTTAAAATTAATCAATTTGCTACTTTACCTCTTACATAATAGCGTACACCAGCCCTGAAACAGCTTCTTCTAGAAACAAGCAGCCAGTCAAAACACTTGCCATTAATAGAACAAGAATGCATAGTAATAACTAATGACTATCATTAAGGAAAAAAACAATCCAAAATTTCATTAGGATATTTTTATATACCAAGAGGTAGGGAACATCAAGGAACCAAGTACCCACAGTCAAAGAAATTTGTAAACATTTCTCACAGCAGTAGCAGCTGAACATTATACTTGAGTAATTCAAT
The DNA here is from genome assembly GCA_035590195.1 of Aviceda cuculoides. Taxonomy (NCBI): domain Eukaryota; kingdom Metazoa; phylum Chordata; class Aves; order Accipitriformes; family Accipitridae; genus Aviceda; species Aviceda cuculoides. The sequence goes on from JAVJGG010000009.1 coordinate 9,301,323, forward strand.
GTTAGGATTGGTATGCACATCACAAAAAGACAGGCTATAGGTGATATCACTGATGATCACATATTAAAACTGCTATGATTTTGAGAAAATGGGATTTAAAAAGATTAATCTGATGTTATGGTCCTATGGTCACTAAAAGGACTGACCTCCAAAGTTCTATTCAGTGCTACATCGATCTCACCCATAATTTCATTAAGCTATCTTAACAGTTTCTTGCCCCTATTGCTTTTAACAGAAAACACCACTTCAAAACTCTTTTCTAGGCTTTTAGAAGAGTGACTATGTTGGGCTGTTATACCTTGCACCTCTAAGTGCAACATACATCACATTTACACATGCCAGAACTAGCAGTAATGTAGACTGGCTTTCAAATCCATGTGAAGAAAAAAGAATGAACATGCACCAAGCCTCCAGTGCAAGGTTTTTACACAAGCATGATTTCCTGCTCAGGCTAAATACCCAAAGTGGCAGATACACCATAATCTGGGACTAATCAACAAACAGGGGCCATTGACAACTAGTTTCAGTTTTAGAGTATTGTTCTGTGCTGCTTATAATTGCCTTTATTTGGGACTACAGTAAACTATCAAGTCTACTAGAGACCAGCACTCATCATGAATAATTTCTCCAAGTAGATTCACAGGCTTTCTTCCTTTGTCCCTAAAACCAGAAACCTAGAACTTGAAAGCAAGCAAAAGATCAAAATGGTCAATTTTTGCAAGCTGCACTATTAGCATACTGAAGTCTTCTAATTCTTTGAGGAATCTAGATACTTTGTCTTAAGGTTTGTAAACTAAACAGGACATTTTTTAAAATAACACATTCTACAGTGAAATCCAGATTCTGCATTTATGATTCAAATAGGACATAAAGCAGCTGTGTCACATCTGAGCACCTATGCTGCATTAAAGAGCACACTAACTGCATATATGGAACACCTTGAGTTACATGGGCATTTGTTCTAATACATTTTTTTAATTCTTTACAAACAATGATACAAATTGTCCCCACCTAGTCCAGAATGTTCTCACAATTCATAAATTAGACTGAAAAAGACCTATTCCTCTGCTTTCCTGGAAAATTACTGCCAGGTCCTACACCCTTTAATTCAACACTTGTACAGCCAACAGTTTCCTGCAAGAAAGGTTACCTCTAAACGTAGCTGCTTAGCAATAGTCAGCGCATTTTCTGTCTGCAATCTCTGTCCTAACTTAAATGGCAGCTTGCTACTGGCTACTTCCACACACACAAAAAAAGGAAAAGACAGCAATTGTTCTTTACAAGGGGCTTTCTGGAGAAGCAAGGGAAATATTAAACCTAGTTTAGGCTTTAGGTGGTCAAAGTCTCAATTACCCAAGTAAGTCCATTATATCTCATCACTGCAAGACTAGAATCCCAGTCCAGACAGCCGAACAAAATCTATTTAGGTTTATATGGGGGAAAAAAAAGAATCTTTTATTTTATTGCAGTAACTGTTAGCGGCCCTGGGACAGTCTGCTAAGGGCTCTTCCTAGCATTTTCACCACTAAAAACCTAGTTTCTTCAAATTCCTGGGTTCTCTAAGGTGTTTGGTTAGTATTAGAATTACAGCAAAACATACATTATTTATGCTAATTATTTAAATAGTGAAAATAGGACAGAGGAAGGTGTTAATTGCAGTCTGACAATTGCTAATTACAGACTCTTCAACCCAGACTCTTTCACCCAGGACCTGCAGAATAAGGACTGGGTTGTTTTGACAGTTCCCTTTTGCTATCTTTCCTTGCCTCTCTACCTACTCCCACAACAATTTCCATTAAATGAAGTCACAGGGAAGAAGGGCTGTAGATCTGCTGGCTGCTAACAGTCCTACCAGAACAAGCGATGCAGTCTGGAAGCTGTTCCCTGCACACACCTGAGGGGCATTTGCAATAGAGTAACTAAGGAGAATGCAGCATGTGTTGCTCTGTCCAGCCTTGCCAGTCCTTTTCATGCTGCCAGTCCAGGAGCACCTGGGACTTCTTGTTGATCACGTGCTGCATGAGGAACACTGCCTCCTGAAAGCATTAGGCTTACTCACAGCATATACCCCTTCTCAAAAATAAACTCCTAACTGGTTTGCTAAAAAGGCTGTTACCCAAAGCTTTGGTGCAGGAAAAACAGCTGGCTAGGAGAAGCATTCCACAAGCCTTCAGTAGAACTCCTTATCCTTTTATTCACCAACAGGAACATCCATAAGCACTCCAAGTCAAAACTGTTCACCATTATTTTATAGTCAAAGTAAATGCTACATGACTATCCTTATAGCAAGATAAAAAGTACTAAGGCTGATGTAAGAGCATTTGCCATATTCATCTTAACCTTCAATCCCATTGAAAGAGTTATGCAATTCGTGCCTGTAAAATTAAATAGATTAACCCTTAAGAGCAGAATATTCAAGTGAGTTAACATACAAGTGGGCTGTCAAAATATATGTAATGCTCATATCTGAAAGAACTACACCTTAATTCTGACATGGTGTTCTGTTACAGTTGCTAATACAGCCAATAGAGCAGCTTCCTCAGCAGCCATTTTGCCATTAGACTGCCATATTCAGTACTAAGCTTTATTTACAACATAAAAGGATACATCCATGCATCACTGGCATAGCAAACCTATGGATCTGAAAAAGACACACACCACACATTAAAAATATTAAGCACCAGCAGCCAAAAGAGGTATGTGAGTGACTGCTTTGTCTAGGAGGTTTTTTTGATAGTTTTATATACTTTTTATCCTTTACTTTTTGTTTAGGGTGCAGCAATTCTGAGAAAAAAACTTCAAGGAAAACAGCAACATATGTAACCCTTATTAGCGTCAGTGAAAAAGTGAAAGTCTATCTAATCCTAATTAAGTGACCTTGACAAAAAGCAAGCTGCTTTGACCTCCTATACATGGCATTTACTTTTCTACAAACATGCCAGATATAAAGCAGTACACACCGAAAACCTTTTGATATGGTATTTCCTGTACCTCCACAGTAGGATGTAAGCAGAGATAGTTAACACAGGGCTTCAGTAAGGGATACTTCTATGTGATTAATACTCAAAATGCTTGTTCCAGGGTTTTTCCCACCCTGCCACTCCTGAATACCTTTGGTCTTTCAAGAAAATATAAAACTAAGATTTTCAAATACTGGAAGTCAGAAATAACACATCTCATTACCTAAAACTGTTACTATAGCAAGCCACCTGTAGTCAATACTAGGTGACACTTTCCCTCACACATCAGTTATCTCCCTTTTCAACTTCTCTATTTTGCCTCCTACATCTGTTTTCACTAACCAGTGACACTGGGATTTTTGTTGCTCCCATCACAGCTTCTCTCTCATCTCCCGAGCTTTATTTGCATAGCATTATGCAAACTATACACCCAGTCATATGCCTCCAAAATATGCACAACAGCCCTTCGCTAAGCTGTATCTTCACATTCCAGAAGCACTGCACAATCCAGCCTTTTGGAACAGTGCTGTCTAACGTAAAAGCACATCTCCACAGGTTACCGAGACACAAATAGAAGCAGTGCGTCATTCACTTTGATAAATGAGAAGTACCAATAGAGAGAAGAGCTTGTGGTAGCACAGACAATTCAAGAAGTTTAACACACATCTGAAGTCTCTAGTAGGAAGGAGCTTAGATAAGTCTGGCCATTGAGGTACTGCAGTTGTGGCTCACAGTCATGCACTTGTATTTGCTGGACTAAGTAAATTCAAAGGTTACACTGTGCTAGTCTTCATTTGAAATAAACTGAAAGGGTCTGAGCCAAACCTTGCCTATACCTAAAGATAAGTAAGTAGCTAAACTTCAAAAAGCTTCAGAAGCATATGCTGTGCAGTGTAACTTTCCCCTTTGGTTTATACAAGCATGATCTCAGCACAGTATCTTCAAATGCAGGTGCTTCCAAAAGTCAGCTTTACTACATGTACTACCGAGGACACTGACATAAAATTGAAGTTTGAAAGCAGAATACTGCCACTGTGCTAAACCAGAAGATGAACAGCCACATTATACTAGATTTTGGCTGTCTGAAATAAGAGACAGAATTACAGGGAACTGTTGTATACTTATAGTAAAAGTACATTCATCCTCTATTAATATAACCATTAAGAAGTGTTTACCTCTGGTTGAGCAGCAAATTCTCTAAGAAGATGTCCATTCCATACAAACCGTGGATCTGCCTGCAGCAAGAAAAAAGCCAACATGCTTTTAGAGACCATCAGTTCTGTTTAATTCAACATAAAGGCAGTATTATTGTATTCATGCATTACACAAGTGTAGGTACACACAGAGATGGAATGCCCTTCTCTCATCAGTACCTTTCATATCCTCAACTAGAAATCTAAATAAAATAAAAATAGTTAAAAGAAGAACAGTTCTCTCCAATCTTTAAGGGCATTCCCTGATACTTCAGGCATGCTAAACCATTAACAACAGAGCTGCAGTACTGGAAGAACATTCCAGCCTTTGCCCTAAGTAAACAGGGCTTGAAGAAATTACCCAAAATTTTAAGAACAGTAGCAAGGTAACACGCCTAAAATGGGCAGAAGGTAAAAATGCAAGGAGTCCCGTATGCAATAATCAACAATTCTGAGAATTGAAAGTTAAACAATACTTGTAGTTTAAAAGATTAAAGTATTTATGTTCTGCTGCGCAAGTGATCCTCTTTAACTTCACTTATTTGCTATTCTTAATTCACCTCAAAAGTACCTCAAGCAGGTTGCTGAGCACGTTCCAGAAAGCTACCAGACTAGTTACAAAAGCTACGTTTGCTGTAGAACATAGTGCAAGCTCTGGGAAGTGCCATATATCTCAACTTCAAGATGAGGCGGGCAGACAATATATCACCGAGGATGAGGGTTAATTCAAGCTCAGCATTGGAACAGTCCTTTGTCTTAACAGAAAACAATAAATAAAACTATCTGCCAGAAACTGTTCAAATCCAACTTGCAGTGTCTTGAACTAGTGAAAGAACATGATATGATGCTTTGGTGCCCCTATACTGGGTCTGTTTCCTTCTACCAGTGCTGTTTAAAAAAAAAAAAAAAAAAACAAAAAAACCCACAAAACCAAACCAAACACCCACAAATATCAAACCAAAACACCCCCACACCAACCACAGGCCAGGCTTCTCTCACAGAGGGGAACTGGAAATGCCCAGAACTGCCATCACCCTTTTGTTAAGCCATTACACTTTAGCCACATGAGTGTGAAATTACATTAAAATTGTTTTAACCATCTAACATCTGAATTTACTTGAAAGTGACACTTTTTTACTGTACTTTCTTTCAAACAACCTTCTGAAGTGCCACAATTTTAAGGAAACCAATCCTTTCATGTCACCAGCTGCTATCCCTGGCAAGAATACTGCCAGAGCAGCATTTGATAATGCTAAATAGTCCCCAACTATAAAATTGTTTTTAAATTGATTTTTTTAAATTAAGTCTTTGAAAAAGTATATTGCTTCCCCAGCTGAGATAGTTTCAGTAACTAAGAGACGACATCTCATGACTCCACTGCCACCTCTTCGGCAGAGGAAGAAAAAGTGCTACTGACTTCCAAGGTTTCAGTATTTCAGTGTCTAGGCAGTTTAGACCTTGTTTACACTGCAGTATAGTAAGTTACCAGACTAAGGATTCTGGAACTCTGGAGGCACAAGAGAATGTCAAGCTCAAATTGCATTTGGCTGTGATTCTGTTGTCTTTCAGACAAAAAGCAGCGTATTAAATTCATGCTTCAAACATAAGGAACAAGCATAGTTTAGACAGAATACAATATCCCAAGGCCAACAGCCATAAAACCCACAGATCTGTTCCACATTATCCTGGAAGAGAATACGAAGTTAAGTGCCATTTATTCCACTTCAGTTTTTTTTGTTTTTCCTTCCCCTGATTCTAGGTCAGAGGAATGACTTGCTTTCTCACAGTTTTTCTACTTAGTTCCTTCTTGTTGCAATTAGAAGTGTTCAATATTGAAATCAGAGGTGAACTTTCATTTATTTTGAATTTTTTTAATCCATTTAAAGCAGAGTGCAGAAAGTACTTTTAACTGCCTGATCTAGAAGTCTGACATCATTATCAGAATGGACTTCTGGAACTTCATGTTGCTCACAAGCTATGGGACTTAAGGAAGCATGGACTAGTACGCTCGGTTGCAATCCCAACAGTTTCCATAAAATGCTGCAGTGCTGAACAAACTTGTGCACTGAAGCATTACAGATCAGCAATTTCCACCCTTATCCTGAGCACCCTGTGAAGCAAACTCAAACTGTAACTTGATTCAGTCAGTGTACCTTGCATGCTTGCTTGGTTGCTTCTTTTTCCTTTCACTGTTGGCTTCTTATTCCAGAGAACTGCCCCAATACAATTCAATTAACAAGATCACAGAGAGAGTCTAGTTACACAGCTATTTTTTGCCAGTTCAATTATAAGGATTTGCATCTAAGCAACATGTAATCTGTTTCACTGGTTTAAATTAATGATTAAAATAGTAAAGCCATTTTTAGTTTAACAGAGGACCATAAACGCGTTAACAGTATCTGCTACCATTTAGCATACTAATTCACTGTAAAAAAAAAAGTTTAAGCTCAAGAGTAATGAGACCACAGACTTCAGCAACGGCATCCTAAACTTTATGTAAAGTTTCCTTCAGTTTGTGATAGTTTGTTTTGACATCATTTAAACATCAGCTGCATAAACTAAACTTAAGCCACACAGAACTGATTGACAATGTCCGAGACACACATACTAAGCAAAATTAAATCCTTACCCTCTCTAGGAGGCTCATTTCCTGGAACTCTGGGCTCGTGTTGGCTAACCGTTGCAGAGTGTGCGTTAGGTCGTATGTTGTTGAAAAGTAAAATCCATCCACGCTCAAGACGTGATTAAGCATTGATAAAAATACTTTATTGTCCTGCAACTGTTGAGAAAAAAAGGACATAAGAGCTCTCATTTATCACCATCCAAATATCTTCTTACAAGCTACCACTACTTTGTGAAGTGATGAGATGAACCTTGCTAGTGCTCCAGCAAAACATGACATCATCCAGAGATTACCATACGAGGAAACCATGAGATTGCAATTTTGATACTAGTTCACTGGTAACTTATAGCTAGCATACTACAACCAAATTCTGCAACAGTGGAGAGCAGAGGACAATATTCATGTGAGGTAAATAGCTACTGATATTAAACTAATATTAGCGACTTCCAAGCAAAAAGGAAGCCACCAGTTTCCCTGAAAACCATTCAGGTTTTTCAGCACAAAAAAAAAAAAAAATCAAGACAAGATGGCAATGCAAAAAAAAGGATATAACTTACTGTTAGGATTACCCAATAACTAAACTGTTTTCTGGTTCAAGTTTTGGTTAACCTCACTCCTTTCCTGAAAGAGCATCAGATTCCCTTTCAGCTCCATTGGTTAGACACCCTTATCTACTCTTTATCAATCCACAACACATCCATTGTAAACAATTTTCATCCTTTTCCTCCCTCTCAAAAAAAATATCAGTTCTTCCCTGCTGGGTAATTATGTAATTGAACAATTGCATAAATTAAGCAAGACAGATAATTAGAAGACAACAAGGCAGCTTATTGTAGGGGCTATCAGAATAGTAAAGCTGTGAGAAAGACTTAAGGGGAAGACTGTTGGGAAGAGTATGCCATCTTTAAAGGAGCAAAAATGCACAATATGCAGATCATACTCTGGGGATGATATTCCAAGTTGCACAGTGTGAGTTTATCTTGAATAACATAACTTTACATACATCTATATCCAAATATTACATCAAGTATAGTAGCCTGAAGAAATCAAAGAAAAAAGTACAATTCAACAAGCTTCTTAAAAAAATTTCAGTTTCATCAAATTAGGTCCTGTGGTAATGGACATTAACACAAGGTAACGTTCCCCCACACTCCCCTAATCAATCCACCTACCTGAATATCAGTTAAGTGCAGCATGGTCTTTTTGTAGGAGAGGATGTCAAAGTCTGTTGCTTTCCAGATTGCATGACTGAAAATCTCACCTACTTTTTTCTTTTTTGTTATTACAATAAGATATGTGCCTGTAAATCAAAAAGAGCAAACTGAAAAAACCAAACAGATGTGCATATTAAGTAAAGCAGCCTATCACCATACCAGAAAATTGAAACCAATAGGAAAAAGTGAGTTTTCTTCACGTTACACCTAGGACTATGTTCTTAACAGTAAGGCGCTGGAACAGAAGCAAAATACACTTGCTAAGCTACCCACTTCTCTGTGCTCACAGATCTTGAGCTACTCATTAAGTTTAAGGAATTTAAAAAAAATGAACAAGATAGTGTCAGCTACTCTTCAGACCAGAGACAGTCTGAAAGTCTTTAGGCTTGCAAATGCAAAAGAGGCCAATGGTCTTGAATGTGGTTTGGAAAGCACACACCAAGTCTGAAATACATGAAAGGAAGCATGCTTCAGAATCCAAAAAGCCTATTAGTCTTATGCTGAAAAAAACCCCACCTTATCCTAACAGGTTTACAATGGAGCAAAGAGAAGGGGTTTCTTTTAATAATTTAAGACAGGAAGTTTGTTGTTTTCCTGGTTGCATAAGCAACAAAGCAAAAAAAAAAAATCATGACAGTTCACTCAATTAATTTGTACTTGTTGGTAAACACAACATAGCCTTATTGCTAAGCCTATCGTATTTCAGTACCATCTTGGTTTTGAAGAAAAAGGTTATTTTTATCCATCCATATCCAATTTAATAAAGTATCTCATCATCTACATCTTATAACCATTAAATGCTTACTTGCAACTTCAATAGAGCAAAGCAATGAGAAGGCCATGCAGAAGCACAGAACCACAAATCTAGTACATTTTTGTACTAAAGCATTCAAAGAAGTATAAATGCCAAAGCAGAAACAGTTCATGTGTGCAGTAAGTTCAGCCGTTGTTTGTATTTACTACTATACCTATATATACACACCAAGTTTCATGGAAAAGTGAATTATTATACGGAGTATCTCGTCTATAGTTAGTCAAAGAACAGATACCACCCCCAATTTTTTTACCTCTGCAGCTCTAGTGTTATACCTTTTATTTGGGTAGAATATTCAAGCACTTGAGAATGCTCTAGCATGTTTGCATCTGGAGTTAAATATTGCTTTTGGTTGCTATGTCAGAAGCATCCACATACCATATAAAAACAGCACATTACATCCACAGCTATACCACAAAGATGCTGCACAAATAGATACATTTAATCTGACATGAATTTTCTATGTTGTCTCTTCCTATTTGGGTATGCAACCTTCTGTTTGAGATTTCAGAGCTTCAGATATTACTTCAGCAATTTCCCCCCCTTAATACTGTAACAGGCAAAGAATATTTATGCTTGTTAAAGACACTGCATTGCTATATATGGAACCAATTTTACAGTTAACAGTGAACTGCCTAACAACACTTAGCTGAACAGTTACTTTAACTGATACCATCTTTAGTTTGACAGCTCTATACTAACAATCGGTGCAAAGCTGTGGGGAGTGGAAAAAAAAAAACCAGGCTATTAAAAGACGTTACATACTTCTATATTTTATATAATATTCAGTGAGATGAATGAGAGTCATTGCCAAGCCTGCAAGTTGTGAAAATTCCCCTTTGGGGCAGTTCAGTTTTAAAACAGTCAAGGCTTGTCAAGTACCCGAGACACAGGTGTCCATTACATTGCTCTTACTCTGCAAGACCCACAATTCTTTAGAATATGAGCGTATAAAGTTCGGTAGTTTAAAATCCTGCCAGAAGTTACTGCACTTAACACAATGACACTCTGCTTCAGTTGAGAATACTGCCATGAGTGAACTTAAATCCTTTCTACATATGGAGACTATTATTCAGTATGCATGCTCCTTATTATATTATTTTTCAGACAACTTTAGTTACAAACTCTAATAGTCTATCTTTCGAATAGCAACACTTAACTTTCGTGGAAGCTTAGACTTTACACATCAGGTTTATCTGTGGCAGTGACTGTTTAGATCTGAAGAGCACTGAGATACTTGGAAGAAGCAGACAGCCTATTCTTACCTTATCCTACAACTCCCTGAAATTTAGAATAGGCCCAGTCTGTCCTTTTTCTTTGAACATTGAATTTTCTTTGTATTTGTAGGATAGTTGGAACACAATCATTACTTGAACAGCTGCATCTACTAATCTAGCACCCTGTCACTCAGTTATTTGTGTACCAAGATTATTGATTTAAAGTCAAACTTCATGACCTTGTCTTTGACTGTTGCATCAAATCCTGCAGCTAAGATTAAAACAGTTATGAAGAGTAAGTAGACGAAGTTCTTCGCACACATTTGAAATGCATTCCTTAAAACTCAACAAGCTGTCAGTTAACCCTACCTTTAGAGCAGCTACAGGTTTAAGAGGTACATGAACATTCAGGATAAACTGTATTTGGATACCTCCATCCTCTAGCAGCCATAAGGAAAGTCCATCGTAGTGATCAAAGTGTAACCTCAGACACTTGCAAATACTATGTTTGTCTTTAAAGCTTCTTTAGCAATACAGTTGGCCTAAGTATTTTTAAAGAGCACAGTTCTGCCCTCCTTACCTGCCACCAATCGGATTGTTCCCAAAATACCATAAATAGGCCTTGTAACAGCTGAAGGAGGAACATCTTTCTTAACTGAAAAGCAGAACAAAAAAAACACCACCAGGATTTCAGACTGCTTCTTTCATGACTACATTGGAAAACTATTAAGCTAAGTTTGTCAAAGCTTCTTGGTCAAATCTCAAGTTTTGCTAGAGTCTGAAGTATACGAAGGAATGTATCAAAATTTCAAAGCCTGATGGGGGGTGAGGGGAAAGGATGTGGAAGCATTATAACCCAGTTTCTCATGTTTAATCAAAATAGTCATTCATTCAACTGAATAAATTCAAGCTCATTCACATGATAGTATAGCAAGTAGACTCCTCAATAATGTATTGTCCTGTTAGCTTCCAGAAGCTTTTGTTTTGAAGCCATCCAGACTTCAAGGACAAGCAAACCATAAACACTTGTGCCTCCCACTTCGACTGCTTCTTCTGAGCCTCCATCTATTTCCATTTCAGAAGACCTAGTTCACTTTTTGGTTTATCTCTGCAAAACTACCAACAACAGCACAGATGTGGCAAGGCATGCAGTATTCCAAACAACATACCAAGAAATCCAAAAGGTATCCAAATATCAGTTAGAAGTCTTAGCATGTTAAACTTTCATCTATCCACACTTCTAGAATAACAGAAGGGATATTGGAGAAGTTTAAAAACAAAACAAAAAAAACCCCAAACCCCATACCACACACACCCCCAAAACCACCACACCAGAGTAAAGCATTTTCCCAGAGCTTAGAGAACAGAAAAAGATAGCACTTGAATTTTCCTCTGCTTTAAACACCTTGCAGGTTCATCTGATAAAACACCAGCAATGAGAACAGATGTAGACTAATAAGACTTAGGACAGCTATCTTTACAGTTCTGAAGGGACAACTTTGAAGTAGAAATTGAAATATTATACTACAACACCAAAAGTATCAGTGGGATGGGTACACTGCTCTTACATGAAGTATGCAAGAGGCCTAATAAAAGAAAGAGAATGACTGCTTTTATATTAATATTACTGTAGCATTTCTGTCTGTTTAGAGATTAGCAATACTGAGGTACAAACTCCTGAAGTATCAAAAGGGAAGTCACCCATCATCTTCATTTTATGTTGTCATTTAATGCAAGTACTTTGATTGTTTTTATGCATTAGTTTCAAATTCTTAAAAAAATTCAAGTAAAATTTTGCAGATCTCAGCATCAGTGTGCTTAAGACTACTTGCACTGATATTTGAATCCAGATTTGCAACACAGAACTACATTTACAGTGAGGTTTTTTTTTTACTGTTGTTGTTTCTAGAGGTTTTATGAAAATTCAGGTTTCAGTATTAAAAGACGGCACTGGGACAATTTGGCAAAAGCTAAGAAGCCCAGTGTTCAGCCCTTTCCATGTTTGATCTTGGAGTTGTAGCACGAACCCCAACTAGCTTGGATGAGTCAGTTTTTGCTGTGGTGATGGGCAGTCTTACCAAAAAGAGGCAAGCACTATCACCGTGGTTACCCACCACATCAATCCCACAGCAAAAAGGCATTTCAAAGTTCTTTGTAAGACAGAACACAAAGCACTATTTTAAAAACAGGAACTAAAGATGAAAACAATTTTCCCAGTATCAACTTAAAGCTCTGAAGATCTTCTGGGAGTGCCTAGAGCAAAACAGACAAAAAGGACAAGGAACCCTATACTGGTGAGGGGAGTACCTGTAAGAGTGACTTCTGTGGAGACTCTATCAATCACAAGCACATCATCTGCTCCATCATCACAAGCTTCCACATAGAACTTCTCTGGTGTTATATGCCTTTAAGAGAATGGATAGGAAAAAGAAGTTTGTTTAGCAACACTTACCTTGGGTTTGTTTATACTTCACTACCTGAAGACAGAACAATCAATTTTAAACCTTATTTAATCTGCAAAACCCAAAATTCTCACTGGATTACTTCCCAACAGCCAATAATGATGGCAGTGCAAAGAAAGCAAGTCAAGCTAATCAGTTACTGCAAAATCCATTGCTTGTTTAACAATCTTAACTCTTGTTTACGACTGGAAGTTAGAGACATGAAAGTGAGTTTGTGTACATAGGGGTCCACTCTAATTCATGTAAGCCTGAACTATGTCACTTAGAAGTCTGATAAGCCAAAACCAAACTTCAAAATCAGAAGGTTTTTTTTTTTTTAACAAAACACTAATATATCAGAAACTAAAGCACCACATTGCTGATGCAAGTCTAAGAAACACAAAAATAATGTCCAAAGTGGTAAACACACGTGTTTCACAGAGTGTTACAAGTACTGTAAGAATCCACCAGAAACAACACAGAAAGAATGGAAAAGTTAGTGGCAGACAAATTTATTGAAGCAGGTGTCTCAACATTAACATTCCCCAGATTTGTTAGCCAGGTCTACATGACATGCATGGGGTAACTGTTATGCTCCCCGTCTGACACATCAGCCAAATCACATGCTGACATCCTGTTCACACTTCATAGCTCTTTCCCTTCAGAAAAACAGTACAACGCTAGCCATAAAATTAAACATAGTTTTCAGGAATATTCCTTAAAAATACACCTCTTGAGATACGTGCAAGAAGCCAGGCATGTTGCACTGTGCAGCAATACAAGAGGTATGCAGAAATGACTTGTAGCTGTAGGTAGGAAATGCTAAACAAACAAACAGAGCCCCAAACACTCTTGAACTAGTTCTTAACTCTCATAATGATTTTTCTTAGTTTAAGGCTTGACAATACCAGGGGTCAGAGTTCTACATCTTGTTCTGGAAACTTATTCTACAGGACAGATATTTTTAGGCTGCTTCTCCCTAAATAGATCTTGCATTTCCTCACATCTTTTGTATTTTTTTTTTAATCCTTCAGAAAGCCAAATTAGAATTCTAACTTAGATCAGAAGAGCCCTTTGAAAGAGGTCTTCTAGACAGCTTTTAACATGTCTAACACCCCACCTTCCACCCACTAAAAGCAGGGCCAACTTCAAAGTTCATCCTACTTCAAAGTTAAACCCTATTTCTTAGGGTGTGTTTTGACTCTCCCCAAGGATGGGGATTCTGCAACTTCTCTGGGCAATTAGAAGAAAGCCAGAGGAGACCAAATACTTAACTGAACTGTAAAAAAAAACCACCAACCCCCCCCCCCAAACAACAACAACAACAACAAACTAAACAGCGTAACACAACAAACCATAAAACAATCAATAGTTAACTGTTCATCAGGTAATTTAACGTCTTTAAAGGAAAATTAGTCTATGGGTCCTAAACACATCAACAGTATTCCCTTTGTAGACCAGCCTTCTTAATCTTTCATGTGCACATATGAAATGCTTTATCTTTGAAACTAAAAACATCAGAACAAGGAATACAAACATGCAGTCTGTTGAACACTGATGCCTTAAAGCCCCTACTCTGCTTTCATTGCTCCTGGTTTTGACAAAGTGAACATGTGCACCCATGGCTCTCTAAGGGGGGTTCATTGCAATAATGGTAAAGAGCAAACAAGCTTATAGAGACAGAATGGCCAAGACAAGCTTAAGGACATTTATAAGCCCTGTTTATTAAAGAATTTAAAAAGAAATCAGGAGGTACTATTTAAGGTGCAGTCAGAAACCTATTGCAGGAGACAGAAGTAGGCATTTTTTTCACAAGAGAAAACTGCAGCTACTTAACTTCTGTTGCTTTAGTTGAACAGTCAGCTTTTTCTGGGAGGTCAGTTGACACACAAGACTCCAGCTAAAAAAAACTGGGGAAAAGACACTGCAAAGTTTAATATTGAACCTGTTATGCCTTTAACATAGATCCTTATGCGCTCTTACTCATTTATCTTAAGCAAAATGAGCTGGAAAAAAAATCTTTGAACATAGCAGGTTGTAAAATAGCATCTGAAGTAGTGAGAACGAGTTTCGGTTCTTGAATATTCTGTATAAGAGCACAACATAGACCGGACACCTACACTGGCAGTACAGAGCACAACTGAGCATTTCCATCCATGATCAGTATTTTTAAAAGCTGCTCTTTTCATTATAGAGTGCAACATGGCCATGACTGTACTGTAGTCTCGGCAATGAGATTCACTTGCATATTAGTTAAAGCTGTTTTCAAACAGCTGAGAAAAAGCTTACAGGTAGAATATTTGTCATTTAAACAAATTTTGTATTTACTACTCAAGAATAATACTTTCTCCCTGAAGAACATGAAGTCTTTTACACTCATCATCCATGAGTTAAAAATGAGAGAATTAAGGCTGCCAGTGCAAATTATACCTGGTCTCTCAGTATGTGTCATACACCATGCTTTGCTAGATCAGCCCCCAGCATTTCTCTTTCAAATCCTAGACCATATTTTGTCTCCTGCCACTACCACTGCTCTTTTAACAGTTTTTTTTAATCACCTTTATCTCCTCTTACACAATGCCTGTGCATTTCTAACTTTGCTTAAACTACATTTTACCCTCGACACACACACACACACAAACTTTGCCATCAAAATCCTCCTTCCCACAGTCCTCTCCAAGACCAGATTTGGTGACAAAAGTGACATGGGGAACAGAAGACAAGTGATCCCTGTTTTCAGTTCAATGGACCCAACCAGCTCTAGGTTTCAAGCAGCTTGCAGCACACTGGAACAGTCTTCTTGTTGACTGTTTTGGAGCTTTGGGCAGTTTTGTTTTAGAGGTCTTTTTAGGGGGCAGGGGGAACTCAAACTGCCAGTCTAAGAAGTTGAGAGAACTTAAGTACTTCTCTGTTGGGATCACCATTAAAAACTGCCTAAAATACAACTGCACAACCCAAACTGAAAAGCCTAATGCCCTGCAAAATGTTAAATCCTTGCTTCAAAAGAAGTGGGAGAATTAGTGCTCTTCAAAGTTTTTACCAGAAAGATCATTCACTTAGTCCTTGCTTCATTTGTGTAAATAGCTGAAAGTTTTCTAAAATAAATATAGTTGAGGAAGAGGCCAAGACTCAAATAGGTTTCAGCACAAATGCTGATTTGCATCTTGCAATGATTTACCAACTTACTGATTACCAGAACTAGGCTAGTAGTCTCATTCTTGTTTAGATGAGCTTTTCAATCGTAAGACTGCTATAACTAAGATGACTGCCTCTCACTTCTCTTTCAGGAAGGAAGCTGATGAACATCGCTTGCAAGAATGATGTTTTTCCACAGACTCTAATCAGAACCAAGTCTCTATGTCTATCACAAACTTAGAAAGATAATACACATGCTTATTTTACTGACCTGGTTAAATGCTGAAAGAAGGATCATTCACAACGACTAGGAAAGACAGATTCATTCTATTCTTCTAATGAAATAAGGAATAGATTAAAGTCGAAGTGCTTGTATTATATTAAAAATGATAATAAAGAAATCAGTATTTTCTATTAGTCTATCATGTCTGTAGTTACTTTTGAAACTGGTTTTCATACACCAGGCCATATTCTGCTTTTGAATAACCTTCACATTTGACACTGTAGCCTGCCTTCTCCTTGGCTATGTCATCACTGCCATCTATAACCATCCAAAACGTCAAGAACTCTTAACAGCAATATCTTGCTTTCATCACAGCTTAACAGTACATAAAATCTTCACAAAATTTGAGTTCCTCTCATTTACTTTTTAAATATGAAAAAAATCCCTGATCACCATTATCATGGACTATTTCTCAGTGTTGCTAAAGAACAAAGGGAGTGATAAATGGAAACATTTGACATGGATAGTATAACTCATAATACTCAAGAAAAGGAAAGGTATTGAAGAACCGCAACCACCAAATTAATGTTTCAAGCATTGCTGAAGGTAACTTGGATCTCATTTTGAAAATCTTCTCCAATTGAAACTGTGTGGATTGCTGCCAAGGATAAAGCAACTCACTCAGATTTTATTCCTACAATTCAAGGTTGAGAAAAAGCGTGGATTCCCAAAAGAAACAAAAAAACCCCAACCAAACACAAAAACCCCAACCAAACCACTGCTTGCTCACTCTAAGTGTAAAGTCAGCTTCATTTACAGTTAAGTGAGATAGGTTTTTTTTTTCATTTGTATATTTGTTGTGAAGTTTCTCTCCATTAGTTATATTATAAAGCAGTGTTGTATATCAGGAAGATGACGCAGAGTTGCATCCCACATTTTAATTAGGTTGATCTTAGAGACAAGAATATTCCTGTGTTCAGATACAGCATAGAAGAGGACCCATCATGCTCTAGTGGCAACTAAAGATAGTAGTTCACTCAATATCACTTAAGCTTTCTGGGCCGCAACAGCCAAACCCTTACTTCAGTAATTGATTATTTCACCATAAATACTTAACATTGCTCTAATGCAGGAAACTCTTTGATGTCAGCCTCTAAATACTGTAATAAAGCAAGCCAAGAGCACATCCTGTACTGTGCAGCAATGCATTTGCTGTACTCACGATACCAAAGTGGTCTGCAGTGAGATATAGGAAAGACATTAGTATATGCACAGAATCCCAACAGTGTGTTAAGTAACAGCGCTAACACGCTGATGGTTTCAACACTCCAGAGATTCCAGATTTTCTAGGTGAGCAGGTGTGCTAATTATACGTCTACAATAAATATTACTCCTCGAGCAGAAACAGCTCAAGGAACTGGAACATGTCCCATGGAGCAGTAGTTGTTGCAGGGAAAAGAAAGGGAGTATAATCCCAGGATTTAAAAAAACACTAATGAAAATACCATTTAAAAACAACAAAAAAAGGCACATATTAAAGGCATAGCTTCATTAGTGAAACTGAACTGGAAATAGTCATTAAGATGACAAATAATTTACTGCATAAGTTAATGCCCTTCTGAGCTTCACCATGACAGGCACTTAGATTAAGCAGAAAAAAAAAAAGAAAAAGGAGGTATAGCTGTTCTTTCTAGAAGTATTACCCAAACTCTGAAAACTCAGTTTAGAAAACAAGCTGGGAAAAAAAAACCCACAAAGACAACACACACACTTTTGGGCCTCTCCCCAAATACAGACAGGCAGAAGGCACTGTGTACTAACAACTGACAAGTACTTTCACAAAGCATGTAGGCATAACTGTGGGCAGGAGGAGTTAAATTTGAAACACAGCTACTGTCAGAGACCCACAGGATACTGAGAAAGCTATCGACAAGCTAAGTCCGCACCCAAGCACAAAGACAAAAAGTGATTTAAGTGAGCCAAAACAACAGCCGGGATTCTCTCTATTCTGTAGACAGCTTTACCAATTGGTTTTTATTGATTAATTGGACTGGTAGCTTCAGTACCATCCACTAGCTTCCTACGTGCAGTAGCCATTTGAATTTTACAATTTATTCCTGAGGCTATGAGAGGAAGTTAAATAAGCATAGCAGTGATGCTGATGACAACTATGGATAGTGGTTTTCAGGTTAATAGTTTTCCCCAATAACTGCTGGTGTAACTCAATTAGTTCCAACAGTAGCATGACACTAGACATCACTGGTTCACCTGAACTTGACTGATGACACTGGTCAAGGCATAAAGGAGTTGAGTTGCTACTTTTGATAACATGAGAAACACAAGAGGTTTGCATTCAAAGCTAGAACCTGCAATTGGAGGTACAGAATGGGACCCCATAGAGCGCTACAATCAGTGAAGCTCCATAGAGAGCCTCTGGAAGAGGTACAGTTGCCAAGTCTGACCTTTTCATAGTAAGAATGAGAAGTCAGCTAAAAAACCAAAAAGCCACAAAACAAAACACTGTTACCACTAAATCCCCAAGGTGAAGCCTAGTCTGAATTCCTCAGAACATTCTCCTTTGACCTTGCCAACCTAGTAGCATTGACTCATCACCCAAGTTATAGCCCTGTATCTTAAAATGCTTGGTAGAAAGTCCACAGGCATTACTACAACTTGGTGTAATAACAGGAAAAAAGCCCGTTTTTCAGAACACAAACCAATTGTGTTTTCAAGTTTATGAAAAAAAATTAATGTTAAACTACACGTGAGACAGCCTTATTCTAAAAAAATCAAGGCTTACTTTTAGTTAAGATTAAATTTTAAATGACAGAATTCTTTAGTAGCCTGTGTCCAGAAAGTGCTTTTACTTAAAACTCTTGGTAAGAACGACTCTGTACTACAAGTCACACAACTGCTACTTGTATAACTCACCTTTTCTCCTCTGCAGGCAAAAAGATCACAAGTTCAGCTTAAAGAAAGACAAATACTGTTTATGTGACAAGAGGGAAAAAAAAAAAGCTTTCTGCCAAACAAGCGAGTCTTTCAACCATCACTGATGATCTTACTCTTCAGTAATACACAATTATCTACAGTGTCTGTGTACCCTCACATAGCTACCTAATCAAAATAAGGAAAGAAGCCCAGCGATTTTTAAACACGTAACAGCATTATGACAAACTGTTTATACAGATTTCCAAGACAGATCTAAGTATGTTTGCTCTGAATCCAAAAGATGACTGTCAAATGAAATTTAACAGAGCATTAAGTACAGTTAAATCAGGCTTAAAAATCACTTTCAGATACTGCTGCCTGAAAATGGCATCAGTAACTCAAGTAGAGTTTCAGGCTAATATTTAGAGGTCAAAGCCTGGAAATGCCTTTTGGACACACAAGGACATTTCACTGTTGGCTTCAGATGGCCATGAAGAGTCTAATGCTCAGAGGAGTTTTCTCAGCAGTTTCAACTGCCCAGTGTGAGGGCTTGTAATGGAAACGCCTCTTCAGTTTTAACTTTGTATTGCTTCAGTTATGCAACTTCTTTTGCTGTATAAAAGGCAGCAAGAAAACATCTGGCACAGTCAAGTTCAAAGGGTTACAGTCTCCCGTAAAACCTTTACTTTACAGGAGGAAAAAAACCCAACAAAACCCCGAAAATCTACAGCAAGAGGTTAGAAGGATTTATTTGACAAGTCCCAGCAGGCACTACGCAGGAGAGGCCCCGAAAGTTCAAAAAAAAAAAAGCATCAACACACCCAATACACCACAACCGTACCACCCCCCCCCCGGTGCCCCAAGGGACTGACGGCTAAGTACGCTTACTGAGCCTTCTACTGCTCGGAGACACGGCCCCCAAGGAGCTTCACGCCGCCCCACGCGTGCTCGGGGCTCTACCGGAGCCCCCCCACACTTCAAGCGAGCACAAGGCGGCCGAGGGCCCTCGCCTGCCCCCCGCCTAGCCCCTTACAGGCAGCCCCGGGCCGGTCACCGGCGCAGACCCGCACCCGTCAGCCCTCCCGTACCCGCGGGAGGGAAACGGGACCAACACGCCAGCCGCCGGCAGCCTTTCTACCCAGAGCCGCGCTATCAGAGGGCCGACGAACGGCGGGGGTGGGTGAAGGGGGTGTCGGACCTACGCCCTGCGGGGCACGGGGGCCGCCGGCGATGGCGCGCGGGCCCGTGAGGGGACAGGACAGGCGACCGTTGCTCCAACGGCCGGCACCTCCCTCCCTTCCCCTCCGATAGGGCCGGTGACAGAGCCGCCTCCCCGCCCCCCCTCCCGCCAGGTCACTCACAGCTTCAGGCTGGCGTAGGCCGCCGCTGCCGTCGTTCCTGCCGCCGCCAGTCGTTCCCCCCCCGTCCGGCCGCCGCCGGCTCCGCTCCGCGTCGCCCTCGCCCCCTCCGCTCCCTCCCGTTCGGACTGAGGGACGGACTGACTGACTGACTGACTGACTGACTGACTGACTGACTGACTGACTGACTGACTGACTGACTGACTGACTGACTG
>JAVJGG010000009.1:9321746-9331836 GCA_035590195.1 Aviceda cuculoides
ACTAGGAAGACAATTAACTCTATCCCAGCTGAAACCAGGACAAATGTCTCTCCTTAAAGACAAGCTGGCAGTGGTGAGGAAAAACATACGCATGGAGCTGTGCAATGAGGAGACGCTTCTTCGGATGAAGGCCCTGGCCGATGCATGAGCAGCAGCCATTCCAGCAGAAGAGATGAGGTTTGGATCGCTCTCACCACATTATTCTTCCATGGTGACAAAAAAAGCATTTACCGGCCATTCTGCACCCGATATATTTTTAACACCATGACATTAGCATTAGGTCAAGACTGATGGTGACAGACCTTCAGGAGAAGGTGCCACAGCCGGCATGCTGTGTCTGGGCTTCTGCTGCAAGCTCATTCAGCAGAGGGATAAACCCCTTTATAAAGGATTTATAATTTGGCTGTTGGCATTATGTGGGTCCATGAAGAGGAGGTGCTGACACCAAAAGCACTTTGAGGGAGGGGGGGGATGATTTAATGACTTTCTTTAGGGAAGAGGTGGACATTTTGACTATTTTTAGCTCCTCTCCACAACTCTCTTTAAGGCCCCAGCAGAAAAGGAAAGGTGTAAAAGGAAATTTGCCAAAACCATGAGTAATCAGGTGTCCCTGCAGCCACCGCTGGAGTGGTGCACGCAAACAGAGACGAATTCTTCCTCTGCTGCTCTCAGCCTCTCCCTGCCCACATCGGGATGGACTTCTCCCAATGTCCCTTTGAGGCGAGGAAGCATCTCCTCATCTTACACATGGGAAAGCAAGATGCAGGAAAAGCTCACTTCCCCATGCCGTGCTGGGGACCATCGTGGTGGAGCTGGGAAATGCACGTTCTGGCTGCAGCCACACCAGTAAAACAAGCAGCGCTGGGACTGCCCCATGGGGCAGAGCAGGGTGGCCACAGCTTCTGTCCCTTGCTACAGGACAGTGCCTTAAATTAAACAAGTCCCCCTCAAAAGCGATACTTCTGACTGTGTGGCTGCAGAGGCTGGCACAGGTTTCACTTTAACAGAGATGCTGTCATACTTTCACCAAAAGGAAGGACTGAGAACTTAAATGGCGTATAAAGAATCACACATTGATCACTGCCTACTTTAAATATGCATCACGATGACTACAGAGGCAAAATCCTTCGATAAACCCAGGAATATTAATGCGTGGCTTGCCGCTTTCAGGATCAATTGCTCTACTACACATCTTAAGCTGCTGGTTCCTGACCATATTTCACTTTCACTTCACCCTGAATTTAGTGAATCTCTCACCTGAAAAAATTCAGATAATTAAAATTCTTCGGCATTTCAACCATACCATCTTCAGTCATTGTTAGAAGATTTCTTGTTCCTCTCCCTGCCAGGAGGTTTGAGCCCTGAGCTTTTATGTATTGCTCAGCCCTAACGCATCTGTCTAATCTGTTTAGCTGTGGGACCTTCAGGATGACCTCGAGGCCATTTCAGCACCAATTTCAGAATATTTCAAGCTTAGTCACTAGTGCCTTTGTGCTAAACTAAACACACTTCGCTTAGCAGCTGATAATAGGCATACCATCAGGCTGCACTCCCAGGATGCCAGTGCTTCTGTCCATAATTTTCTCAAACGACAGCTCTCTCCTTTTGAAGCTTATACAGAGAGGGGTTTACCAGGGACTTGCAACAGCCCGAAGAGGATGCTGGGAGATGCATCATTTGCTTGCTGGGGAGCCGGACCCAACTTTCTGTTTTGAAGTTGCTTTTCCATGACTTATTAAAAGGACAACGGTGTCACAAACCCATGTCCAAAGACACAATATTGCTCTCAATGCATATAACAGTAACAAGGCCAGGTCAGGATCCCAGGGCTCTACGAGGATGCATGACCAGGACCCAGCATCGCCAGGGAGGCAGTGCGGACCTCACTTCTCTGGGCACTGCAGAGCTCCCTGCAGTATCTGCACGGCAGATGGGCGAGAATCAATGCAGACTGGCAGCTGCTTCTGCGTCCCTTCCGTGCTGACAGCCCTGGGCCTCTGTCATTACAAAAAGCAGTCCTTCTTAGAGCACCACAGCTGTAAGATAAATTTGGACATGCAGTTACTAATGGCAGGTTAAATACAAAAGAATTTCAGTCTCTGGATTCACTGGATGTAACCTCCTGACACACTAGTGGAACAGCAGGCTGGAAACACCATCCATCTAGCTGCTAAGGATTGAAACAAGCTCCTCCTCAGTCCTGGGTGGCTCTGGCTCAAGCTACAGTCCTTCCCCCAGTTTTCATTTCCCTCACGTAATGCTGCGAGGAGGTTCGGATCGAAGAACCTACGCTGGCCCGTCTGGCAGTAAGACGGCCGCAGGCAGAGCCCAGAGACCTTGGCTCCCCCGTACCATTCAGAAGTCCCTGCTGCCCACAGGTCAGCAGTACATGAGACCCACTGGTCCCCGGCCAGCACGTGCATTTTTGGAGGCCTCCATGGATACTTCGCTGACAGGCAGTGTGGCATCCCACCACGTGCGGCAGACTAAGTCAAGCATCAGAGAGCTCTACTTCATTTCTGCCATCTGTCCCATGTCTGTCGGCCGCCCTTAAAGCTGGATGCAGCCCTGAGGCTGACACAGAAGTGTCAGTATTTCCAATCTGCTCTTGAACTGGGGCTCCACAAAAGGGTCACTTAGATGCCTGCACATCCTCTAGATCAGGTAAACTCAGACTGCGATCAGCTGGCAGACACCCCACATCAGACCGAAGTCTTGCTGAAACCATGGGCTGGAGGATAGGATATCTCTTAGAACAAACTGCGCTAGGACGTGTCTCTCAACTGTACCAGCTGTATTGTAAAATTGCAAAAAATGCCCTCTGTGCTGTCACCAAACATTTGAGGCGGTAAAACAAAAACCTCTGAGAAAAAGACCTGATGCCTGGAAGCCAAAAGTATGCTGTGGCACATGTAAGAAAAGGTCAGCTGCCTCTAACAGCAAAGCAACCACAGGCAAAGGCAGAAATGGATCCTCAGAGGGAAACATTGTGAAACCACGGTAGGCAACACAACTGAGCAACACCTCGCCTTTGTTGATGGCAAACCGTTGCAAGAAGATATTAAAATATTTTTCTTTTTAGGAAAAAACCCCTTAGAAGCTTCAAAATTCAGAGGTAAGATAAAGTCACCCTGGGACAAAGCAGCGCTGTGATCCAGGGAGTCCCTGATGAGGGACTGGTCTTCAAGCCAGTACCCAGCTGCTCTCTGCATCACTCCGGGGACAGCTGCCCTGTTCCCCAAAATGCAGCAAAACCAGGCGGCCACCAGAGCTGGCCTCCCACCCCGTCACCCACCGACAGTCATCAAAACACCCGGAGGCTTTGAGGAGGAAGGAGGGGGAGGCAATCTTTGTGTCCTCGGTTAATGTAACTCTGCATCAAAATTATAAGAGAGAGCAATTTTTAAATTTCTCTAGGTATGGAAGAGGCCTCAGTACTTACTAAGCCACTACTCAGAAAATTACTCTCAGGTACTATTAAAACATTATAAGAAACCCTCTAAAATCTTTACAGCACAATTAATCCTATGCCTGTTCTTAACAAAAAACAGTACTTTGAAGATGACATTATAAAATAAAAAGACTAGAAAGACTGGAAATATATTCCATTAAAGGTTTCAACCTTTTTTCTCACATTGTCCTAATGATTTCAGACTTTCAGCCAGCACTAAAACACATGCAATCAACTCAGACCACTAGCATATTGATAAAGCCCTGACTGCATCCCCTGTTGTGTGAGCTGAACACTTCCAGCTTTCTGGCAGGGATATCTACTGAGGACACCTGGACCATACCAAAGCCTCTTCAGCTCAGACCCCAAAGCACTACTGCCCTGAAATCTGGCCAGGAGAGGAACAAATACCGTCATCCTACCATGAAAGCTGCCCTGGTGTTTCTCGTCTATGGCAAGCACCTCTTGTGCCAAACAGCAGGGATTTCTCACCAGCGAGCTGAGAGACTGAAGGCAAAAAGTCAGCAAGAACAAAACAGCAATCTGGGCTGGAGCAGAAACACACACTGATGCCTTCCCTGTCTCCCAAACTGTAAAGCCAAGCACATCTGAATCTTTTCTGACATTACTTTTGCTAAAAAAATATGTATTGTTTACTACGCGGTCTCTGGCATGATAATTTTATTAAAGGGATGCTGAGGAAGGATTATCGGCAATACTTTGATTATCTGCACATTTCTCACGCGTGTCAATCTGTGTAGTGAGTTTATATCCAATAACAGGCAGTAAATTCTGCCTCCACTAGAAGAGCTGGCAGTTTCTACATCTGAAGATAACCATACAGACACATGGGCCATGGGGAAATTCACTTGGCAAGGCTGGCTGTCCTGCTGTCTGGGATTAAGTCGCACTTGCAGAAAAAGGTGACTTTCTACTTGAAGAGTTACTTAGCGGTGCCAATAAAAACCATGGCCTTGTTGTTCCAGGGGTTATATACCAATATAGGACATGCTTATTCAACATAATTAGCCCAAAGACACCAAGAGCTGCATTGCTCTAAGTAGCCATGCTTTATAAGCACTGCAGCAAGACTAGTTAGCCCAAGCAGAGGGCTATGCTTGCTGACAATACTGCTTCAATAGCTTAGCTACCTCGTT
Organism: Aviceda cuculoides; assembly: GCA_035590195.1. Lineage (NCBI taxonomy): Eukaryota > Metazoa > Chordata > Aves > Accipitriformes > Accipitridae > Aviceda > Aviceda cuculoides. The sequence continues at coordinate 9,326,355 of JAVJGG010000009.1, forward strand.
TAAAAGTAAATGACCCTTGATACCTCTAAATGCAACTATGTTGTGAAATATTAAATAAAAATATATATACCCGGAGGGTGGCAGGAGACAGCCAGCTGATGTGATTTCAAACTCTGCCACTGGAACAGCAGCCTGTTACCCTTATGCAGACATCAACATTAATCTGAGCTTACAAAAAAAAAAAGAAAAAAGAAAGTAATGCAGTAATGTTGACATGTCAAAGGTTGAATTCTGTAACCTGGCAAACATGCAAGGTTTCCACCTCTTTGCAATAAGGGGCCAAAATCTGGTCCTCATTTTGGCTGTTCTGCTGTAGTTCAACATTGAACGCTCCTTCAAACCACCTTGCAATCAGTTCTTTCTTTCAGACTTCCTTCCTCGCCTACTGATTTCCTTCAGTCATCTCTGACGCTTCCCTTGCACGTTTTTAGCTTTCAGATTTCCTCTGAGGACCAAGAGGCTCAAGTACAAGACTCTTATGCTCTAAATTATGCTGCTAGCAGAGCTTAAAAAGGTCTGTTTTCCAGGCAACCTGCGGCAGTCAGATATAAGCCCGGCTGTATCCTAGAGAGAACACTAAATCACCACAATAGGTTAGGCTGGTACTGTCTAGTTAAATCTATATCGTTTATAAGGTCTCCTTACTACCTAAATAGTAAGTATCAACACCTGAATCTTTTGTGTTCTGAGGAGGTATAAACTAGTGATTCAACTTATAAGGTTAATGTGTAACAAACCATTTGATAACTACAACTGTTTGTACAAGAAACTGAAAAAAACACCCCAACCCTAGAAAAAAAAAAAACCTCAAGACAGAAACAGACACCTTGAGCTTGCAGGAAATAGCTGTATGAGTTTCGAGGACTTTTTTTTTTTTTTTAACCTACTTTCCTGGCCCTCCTGTAAAGCAAATATAATTTATTACTAATCCTGCAGAAAGAGCACCAAGTTTTTTCCTCTCCCCCTCTGCAAAAAGCTGTCTTATTTGTTTCTCTGCCCTGTAACAAACAAGATGAGACATTTATGCCAAAGTAATCATTCTAAATCTGTTGTTTTGACCTCTAAGCCGAATTTTCTGGATTACATGCCACTGGCTCACATAAAACAGTACTTTTTTTTTTTCCTGACAACTGATCCCTGTAATGTATGTGTAGCTCTGCTCAACAAATTGCTTTATCATTTATCTTGAACATATGTGTATCAGGAAACAGAGAGTGTAGGAAATTTGGCACTATGAGGTATCACCCACCCCACCCCCACCCCCTGCTTAGATCCTCTCAGTTTTCTGTATCTGGGAAACCAACACACATTTGGACACAAATCCAACTACGAGCAAAATTAGAAATCCTCACTAAAATGAAAACAGCAGGACAGCAGATATAAATATCTGGAGGACAATATGCTTTACCTTAATAGGTAATTTTGTGTATTTTATTTATTGGAGTGGAGATATTCAGCGTTCCACCAGAGCAGAAATTTTAGGATTGAAATCATGGGCGACCTTGACCTCTCAAAGACAAGTTTGTACTGGATAGTGTTCAAGATGAACTCCACTTGACCTGAAAAGCACTACCTACTTTTTAGCTAGAAATCAGAGTTTCCACATAGACTGCTCAAGACGTGCTTTCCAGCTAGGCAGACAACACTGTCCAGACAAATAGGTATTTTTCTGGCAGATAAAATGGTCTCATCCTATTGACTGCAGCAACCCAGATGACAGAAAGCCTGCAGAGAGGCAGGCGCTCTCACCGGGCCAACAATAGGCCTGCATGCCCTCCATCCCTGTAGCAGCGGATGGTCCGGGGGGGTCGGGGAGATGACCTCGGTCTGCGAAAGGGGGGATTCCCCTCGGGTACATTTCCTCCCTGAGCGCAGGGCAGGACGGCACGTACCACCCCAGGCATCGGTTAAGCAGCTGCGATGCAAAGAGGCTTCGTGAAAAGTCAGCCAGCTACGCCTTCACAAGCACAAGCAGCCGGGCGGCAAAGCCCCGGAGCAAGCGACTGCTGCACGAAGCGCCCCCAGACCGCAGGGGCGGCAGCGCAGGAAACCACCCCGGTGGCGTGCCGGAGGCTTCTCACCAGCCTCGCTACTGGTAGAGGTGCGTGCCGTGCGAGGGAAACGCCGCTGCTGCGGGGCCACTCTCCTTCGAGCGCTGGGAATCCCGCGCCACCAGCCCCTCCATCCACCCGCGCCGTCCGTCCGTCCGCCACCTCCAGCTTCCGTCTTAGTACAGCTGCTGCCCCAGCAGGAAGGACTTGAGCTTTCATAAGCGACTGCTCTCCTGCGCGTAACAAGCCCAACTAGGCTCTCGCTTATACTCCTGTGACTTGCATTCCCCTTTTTTATCTCATATGGAAATAGAGTGCTTTTGCAGAAATATTATTATTGCTCCCCCCCCCCCTTTTTTTTTAAACACTTTCCATTTGAAACCCTTTGCCCCAGCACATCTCCTCAGCACGCTTCTCAGTTACAACCTAGGTAAGAGAGAAAATGGGCTTCACTTTGCTAAACTTAGCTTCTTTCCATCTTTGTAAGTCTCATCTGACACCCACACCTTTTCATCTTGCATTGGAAATCTTTGGAAAGGGTTGCCTTTTAGAATAAGCAGCAAATAGCTATTCTTTCAGCCTTCACCAACCCACCTCATCAGAAACCAGATTAAGCTATTTTTTAACCAAACGCAAACAAAGATAAACAGAAGTCACCACTGATACCTCTGCAACTGCAAATACTTCTCTAGCGCTGGTCTCCAAATAAAGGTGGTAAAATCCATTCTAAAAGGGGGACTGAAAATGTTTCTTTCTAAAGCACCAGTTGCACAGAAGTAATTTTAGAAATTTAAGACAGCTCAAACCTGCTGCTGGATTATTTTTAACAGGAGCTTTGTATGCAAGGGCAGTTTGGAGGCCACCCAGCCACGGAGGGCAAGGGCTCCCTGAAGCAAAGCCCCAGCTGCAGCCAGGAATCCTCTTTGCGGGAGAAGAGTTCGAATTAATTTATAAGAGAAGACAAAAGAGTGAGCTGCTGACTTCTGAGCCTTTAGGAAACTGCCACCACGTGCAAACACTACTTTTTCCTTGCCATTTTTCTGTCTTTGGTCAGATGATGGTGAGGTGCTCTACTGAAAACGTAGGTGAGGCAAGCAGCTGGTGTTGGACAACTGGGAAATGAGCAGAGTTCAAGGTTCAGCTATTATTAAAAAGCATACACATCTTTCTATATTTATTCCCACTTTACAGCTCCAAATAAAACACATGGAGTCCTGGTAAGTTTACAACTCTAAATATAACGCAGGAGAAAAACCCTAAGACTCATCTGGGAAAACCAAACTCATGTATACAAAAGCACCAGAAGGATTATTACTATTTTTTCTGCCACCACATATACAGCTCCATTTCTAAAAATACTCTACTAGCCCTAGAGTTAAACACAACAAAATAGAAAAAACACTGTCTTACAAACACAGCCATGATTTGAAATCATGTGGCCTGTTCCTCACCGCAGCTCCATCACAGACCTCCTCGAAAAGCTGCTTAGGAGGATCCATACGTTGCAGCATGCTGTATGCGCCAGCAAGCTTCAGATGTGGGTCTGACAAGCGGCAGGGAGCTCAGCAGGGCCAGTTAACTATTTACTCTGATTCTTGGGCAGATTTCAGAGGGCTCATCATCACTGTTCCCAGCCTGACACCTCTGGCACAATAACCAGCTCCCTCCCTGCAATAACCAGAAAGCAAGCTGGCAGAGACACGCCCCTCATCTTGGGGCATGTCTCCATTTCTCCAGAGAAAGAACAAGCAAGATGTGTAACCTGGGTCATTCACGCACTTAGATGCTTTGACCGGAGGTCCCTCAGAAGTGCAAAATCATTTTAGCAAGTAAAACTAATGCATGCAGTGAAAGCACCATCATCGGACCCAGTGTGCAGCAGCTCCATCTGAAAAGGTGTCTCTGGCACTCAAGGAGCCCACTGCCGATGCTCGTGCCCTGCCTGCATCCTCGGCACGGCGCTGACCCGCTGGCTCTCCCTGGGGTCCACAGACTGAAAGGCCAGAAAGGCTGTAAAGTCTCAGCTGACCAATAAAAAACCCTCTACATGCTAGCTAAGCCATATTCACTGCCACGTTGAAAAAAATACTCTTTTAAGTAAAATGTGGCTGTAACTGAGAGGCAGAGGAATGAAAACAACCGTCCCTCATACCAGAAGGCAGACGGCCGGCACAATCCAAAATATCTTTTCTACATGCCTTGTGAGAACCCGTTCAAAACCAAACAGCAACCATCACCAAGAAGACATACAGCTGTGGCAGACTCCAGCTGACAGATAATTCAATAACCACCTCCTTCTTTTCCCTCTTTACACCAGAAAAATGCTAAGCCTGAAGAGTTTGCCCCAGGGCCCTGCACCGGTGGCACTGGTGGCACCGGCGGCAGGAGGTACTCACTGCAGGCTCCACAGGTGAAGCAGCCATCGTGGTAGAGGTTGCCCATGGCCTGGCAAGCCTGGTTCGCTCCGTACACCCCCTTGCTGCACTTCACGCAGGTGCCTGGAAGAGAGAGAAGGAGACGGAGGTGAGGCGCAGGACCTGGCAGGACAGCTGGGGTCACTGGCTGGGTGCCCACACCTGTAATTCAGCATGGGGGCTTGGCAGCTGAGGACCAGGTGGTTCATTGAAGCCACGAGATGTAGGTGACATCAGCGTCACCTGCCCTGAGAGATGCTGTTAACAGTGGTCATGACGGCCATCAAACCTCCATGGTGAAAGCCTTTTGCAAAAAAGTAAACTGCATAAGAACAGCCCTGTCTGGCTACAGTGACATCTCCTTCGTTCTCCCATCCCTCCCTGCAACCTTTGTATACATTTAAACCCACTTAACGACCCTCCGAAAAGCCTGGCTGGTAGTAAGTGGTGGTCAGGGCTGTTCACAGACCAATAGTTCCTGCTACTTATTGCATAAAATAAGCTTGTTGGTTGCAACCAATGTGAGGAAAACACACCTCATCACTTAGTCCCTTTTAAATCTTCATCGATTTCAGACTCCATTCGCATCTGCTGAAGGCTCTAAGGATTTCCCACCAAAACAGAGCTGGACTACCTGCCACCTACCTCTCTTCCCTCTGTCAGCCATGCCTGAACAGAGACCCAACGTAGGTGATACCTACGGACCCTGTATCCTGCCCAGATGTTCCTCTCGCCTCTTGCAGGACAAGGCAAGCAAGAAGTCAGTTTTAAGGAGAGGATACCTGCAGGTGGCGGCAGAGGGGGCTGACTCTCAGGCGGCCCATGTGGTGAAGGAGAGCCAGGAGAAGGACAGATGGTCAACTTCTGGCTACAAGCTGTCCCAAGTGCAAGTCCAAGCTGCTCCTCTGTCGTGGTTTAGCCCCAGCCAGCAACTAAGCACCACGCAGCCGCTCACTCACTCCCCCCCCCCGCCGTGGGCGGGGGGCGGAAATCAGGAAAAAGAAGTAAAACTCGTGG
>JAVJGG010000009.1:9340076-9381019 GCA_035590195.1 Aviceda cuculoides
CCGGACGAGGCTCCCTGAGCTCATTCACACCGCGCGCCGCCCGCGCGGGACGGAAAGTGCCAAAACTTGTTTCCAGGCCAAAACACTCCAAGTCCAGCAACTTGACACATCACTCTTCTGCAACAGAATAAAAACATGTCTGCCCTGCTACAAGGCTAAATCCAGTCTCAGACACTAAGATAAACAATCCCAGCACAGCCCTCTGAGGCAAGTACCACTGCCCGATGCCAAGAAATGCATTTGGTTATGCAATTTCCAACTGAGCACTCGGTGGTCCCTCCCGCTACGTCCCCAAAGCTCGGCATGAAGCCCACGGCTGCTCCTGTGTGCGCAGACCATCACTGAGCCACCCACCGATCCCACCGGGCAGGACCCCATGCAACAGCACCTGTGCAGCCTGAGCTGCAAACCCTTCCTCTGCACCAGGCTCTAGAGTTTAATTTGCCCCTGCTTCTCCTTCTGTGACCGTGGGTTTAAAATCATGAGGAAAATCCATGCACTAGATCTGCTCCTGATCTTTGTTAAATTAATGGTGGATTTCTTGGCCTTTCCAGCAACTCTGGGTTTTCTTCTCCCAAAATCTGAACTATCTCACCTGCTATTAAATGGCAAAGTGGCGCAACAGGGAAAGGAAATGCTCAATTTGCCCCTGACCTTCTACCATCCTGGGGTAGTAAATTGTTTTAATCCAGCAGGACATTTAATATCGTCACTGGGAGATCCTCGCACGTAAGTGGTCCCTTTTCAGGGCCAAGCGCCAGCGATAACCTCTGGTGGTCTGGACTACTCGCAGACCCAAGATTTAGGGAGGAGCGTGCCTATGGCCTGTTCTTCTGCCACCTTCAGGATGCACCCATCCTTTCACAGCTGATGCAGACCAGCACCTGGGGGCAATCCTGGCAAGTCTGGGAAACCACCACCCTTCCCATCCCCAAGCAACTTCTCTTCAAGAGATCTCACAAGCACACCTATCCATGGCCACCTTCATGGGGGGGGAGCTACCACCAAGCCTCCCCCGAGCTCTGTGCCTTTCTCCGTGCCCGCAGCGTACGCAGGCTGGATGGCTGCCTTCTCGCCTACACATGGTCAGGCAGCATACTTTTAAGATGCAGAGAACCAGGAGTACTGTTAAGGAAAGTTAAATGCCTCCCTGCCGGCAGCAAAGGGCACTCACTTCAAAAGATGCTGCTCCAGCTTCTTCTCAGTGCTGTCCTCCCCAAAGCTGCTAAACTACCTTTGCTTTAAAAGTTAAGAGGTAGGATTAAACAAAAAAGTGTTGCAGGAGGAAGAGCTTCCCGTCCTTGTGATAAATAAAAGTTAAACAACAACCACCCCCTCCCGAGCAGCTGAAAAAGCACAACGAAGCAGGCATACAGGCAAAGGCAGCCCTGCAGGTGCAAACCCTGCAGTGACACCTTGCAACGAACGCTTCTCACACCGAATGGGGGACTGCCTCCTTACCAAAGTAATCGGCCTTCGGCCGAGCATCCATCTCCTGCTCCAAGCGTTGGGTCAGTGCCTCCAGCTTCAGCTCGGCCGCCGACGGCCCCTGCTCTGGCTGTGGAAGGAGGGTCTGGCAGGGCAGCTTCACCTTCGACGTGCTGGAGCCCTCCGGGTGCCCGGCATCCGACCGTGGGCTGCTCACGCCCTCCGGGAAAAGCATCTGTGGAGCATCCGGAGCCGTCAGCCCATGCGAGGCCAGGCGTGAGGAGCCCGGGTCTGGGCTTGCACCACCGCCGTTGGGCCGGCGGTTTTGGCCATGGGCCACAAAGTGGCTAGCTGGGCTGGGGTAGGCAGCAGTGTGCTGGTAGTCCATGCTTGGGGCGGCCGGCGCAGAGCTGGAGAAGAAGGACAGCTGGACACCCTGGTACCACAGCTGGTTGCCGTCCCCTGCGGCCCTGGGACCGCAGGGCTCGGCAGGGCCAGACAACCCCCGGGCGGGCTGCACCGAGGGGGCCGAGAAGGAGGATGACCTCTGCTGCGGCTGTGCCCCCGGTGCCCCCTCCTCTGTCCCCGCCGAGGGTGCCGGGGGGGTCCAGGCATGGGAGAAGGAGGAGGACCTCTGCCCAGCTGGTGTCGGGTCACGGCCTCTGCTGCACCGCCTGCCCTCGCTGCCGTTCTCCTGGCTGCTGTGGCAGGGCTGGGGGTCGCCGGGGCTCCCGGTCTGCTGCTCCCTGTGCCCCACGCCGGGACACGAGCCCCCTGCTCTGGAGATCCTGTTGGGCTCCGCTTCCCAGCGCCGGCGCCCAGCCTGGCTCCCCGGGGCCTCGGCGCGAGGCCTGCTCTCGCCAAAGCCACACTCCTCGCCATCGTACGGCCTCGCGCGAGGCCCCTCTGCAGTGGAGGCCGGGGGCGGTTTGGCACCCCGAGCCGCCAGTGGGCTGGGCCGGGGGGTGTTGAAAGCAGCTCCTCCGTTCAGGGCAGCCATCAGCATCTCCTCCTCCTGCTGCTGCTGCTGCTGGAGGTGGATCTTGGCCATTTTGGTGGCGAAGACCCGCCTGGTCTCCTCGAACTCAGGGTTGTTGCCGGCGGCTTTGTCCACCCGAAAGAGACCGTCCTTGGAAGCTTCGTACATGTTGAGGTCTTCGATGAACTTGCTGGCTTCCAGACCCAGATCGTCGTACTTATCCATCCTGACCGGCTTAGCGGGCTGACCCCGGCCTTCCTCCTCCTCCTCTTCCTTCCCGCCAGGTTCTTGCCGGCCGTCCCGCCGCGCCGTCTCACTCCCGCCGCGCCCGTCCCCTGCAGGGGCGTGGCCGGGAGGCGGTGCCGGGAGGCGGTGCCCCGGCCACGCCTCCCTGTCACGCCTCTCGACCACGCCCCTGACTCCGCCCCCGCGCTGCATAAAGCGTAACCAGTCAGCGGGGCAGGCGAAAGACGTCATGTGCGGCTCCGGGAGACGTAACGCGCGCAAATAGCGCGCTGCAGAAAGCAAGGAAAAAAAAAACAACCAAAAAACACCTTTGTGAAAAAGACAGCCCCTCCCCATGAAAAACTGCCGTGCCGTAACTATCGTGCCAATTAGCCTTTGTAGCAGGAAATTGCACGAATTTTCTTTGTTTAGCTGTATTTTATATTGTACGCGGCATGGTCATGCTTAAGTCAGCGTGGCTGAAGGACCTCGGCTCGTTGCAAGAAGGTCAGCCCCCACCCTGAAGCATAATTCAGATGAAGACAGAAGCAGGTGGGTGATGATGTCATAAAAGGACAGATGCTTTGGCAAAGAGTGGCGTGGGCGCATGACATAGCGATTGGTCCCATCGTGTTGTACCTCAATGCTTAGAAGGCGCAAGGACCATGTGTAAAATCCTGTTTGGGGTGCCCCAATGTGACCGGCACACCTCATGTGCGTGACGAAAGACTTACCCACGTGATCTTATACTTCGCGTCCCGGCCTCTCTCCTCCGTCAGCACGGGCCCAGTTGTGAAATTTCCGTGGCAAAACCCAGCTGGGGGTGCCCGGAGATCGAGGGGGGGCTGCGAGGGGATCCCTGCCAGGCTCGGGGGAGAGGCCAGTTTGTGGGGAGCCATGACACCTCTGAGTAAATTGATGGGTGCAGTTGATCCTACGAGCCTAGGCATGTGTCCTGCATTCCCAGGACTTTTGTTTTAATTGTCCCCCAGGCTCCAGGAGGGAGGGCCAGGTATTAAGGAACATGGAAATTCGCTGCCTTTAATAATCGTGAATTGGGCTGCGACCAACACGTGTCAGAAGCCAAAAAAATCCCTTCCCCTTCTTTGACCAGTTCCCTTACAAAGGCACTGCTGAGCAACTGAGGCCAGATCTAAGACAGCCTGACTCTTCCAGCAAGTTTTGGCCCAACATGCTTAAAAATCACAGCACTGCGAGCCCCTGGGGGCCTGTCTTCTCTCAAAGCAACCTCCAAAACGGTTTGGAGCCTCCAGAGAGGCTCCAGGCAGGACCAAGTGGCTTGTCCCTGCAGCAACAGCCTTCAGCTCGAGCTTGAGCCGATGAACTTCAGACTCGCAAAAGTTAGCCCAGCCATAGCAGAGGGTTAGATGAGGGGTTTGATGGTTTCTAGGAGAGGCAGGTGGGTGGGAGTCCCAGCACAGAGCGAAGCGCAGCAGTGGAGCTCCCTCAGTCCCCCAGAGCCAGGGCAATGGGGACCCCAGCACGTGCTGTCACTAACCATCACCTGCCAAGTGTTTAAGGGATCGATAGTGCTGGAGCTTTCACACAGTATCAGGAAAACACCCCATCTGTCAAGCAATCCCATCTATCAAACCTTTCCAAGCCTTCCTCTGCCATGGGGGTGAGGGAAGGAGGGGGGTCACAGCTTCCCTAGGCTGAGCCCCACAAGCCCTGCTTCACTTTGGGAGAAGCTGGGTGCCCGGGGACTAAACCCCGCTTTGCAAAAGCCCTGGCAGTTTAGGAGGGTTTAGCTTGCACCTGGACGTCTGTCATGCAAAGGGCAGCAAGCCTCTGCCCGTGCCTGGGCTTTTTTGGCTGGAGTGGAAAGGGCCTCTCAAATTGTGGTTGGGAGAGGCCACGGTGGCCCCCAGCAGCTGCCTGGTGCCGGGCAGGTGTACGCTCGGGCCACCAGTTACCGAGAGCAACTACCTCTTTTGAGGGACTTGAGTGAAACTGTTGCGTCTGAAGTTAAGCTCCGCTGGGGCTGTGAAAGCCCAAACTGAGTCTCAATGTCTAAAGAGCATCCTCAGAAAGGGCTAGTGCAAGGCCAGTTTTGGCAATGTCCTGGGCCAATGAGGGGAGCCACGGCAAGTGGCTAAGGCGTGGGATGCCTCCTCCTCCCCGATGGCTTCGGGGTGCTTTTGGAGACCAGGTTAGCAGAGATACTGAGTTTTCAGTGATTCATTTAAAATGGGGGAAGTCCAACTTTAAAACGATAAGCAACAAAGTTGGGCCCAAACAACAGATTGCTTGAGTCTGTAGTCGTATGGCCTGAAAGAATGACAGAAAGGAAAGAAAGCAGCAGGTAGGTAAGGATGGGAGCGTGAACTGCACCACTGCTTTACTCACGGGAGGAATCTGTGACATTAGCAGACAAAGAACAATCGAAAAGGAAATTACACATCGCTCTCGCACCTTCATCCCCCTCCTCGCCAAAGGATGTAAAGTTAATCAAGGGGAGGCACGCTCCTATCCAGTGTCTCAGAGGCTCAGGTGGTGTCTGTTGGTTTTTTTTTTTCTTTAAACACACTGAGATGAGGCTCTTCAAACCTCTAGGAAGCCAAAACCCTGTGGCGGAACAGAAATATTTGGGAATAGACATCTCTGCTTTCAGCTTTCAAAAAACAAACCAAGGAAGAATCTGTAACTTCCCTCACACCATGGTTTTTTTATGACTTTTTTTTCTTAAGGGTCATGCATACATTTTCTGCCATTACTTTTTATCTAACATCTGTAAGTCCTTTTACAGCCAGGCCCACAGGAGCTCACCACCTTGGGGGGGGACGGGATGGGGAGCAGCCTTCTTGCCAAATGGCTGCTCTGGATGCTGCTGACCTTCACCAGCTCTGTAAAGTACATTTCCTTCCTATGCCAAAGGATCAAATCAGCTGTCTGCAGAACAATGCTCGCGCGGATGACGTGGAAAAGGCTGCCGAAGTCCTTTGGATAGGGAACTGTCGTGCTGGGCTTGGCCTCCTTCCAGGCTCTGCACACATCACAGCCAAGTGATTCAAAGGCATTTTGGTGTTTAATTTGCAATGCTTTCAGTGAACGTTAAGCAGCAAAATACCTTTGAAGTTTTGTGCTTGGATTTATTCGTTCTGTGGGACTTGGGCTAGAGGTGTTCCCAAGCGAGCAGATGGTTAACTTGAACTTTCTGCTAGACTGGAGATGTAATACTACACTGACTTGCAGACTCTTCTGCTGCGATTAGATATGGTCCCACATTTTTATAGTTCCTGTGAGTTTTACAGCCCATGCCTATTAAGAAATTAAGGGGTCCACGATTGCTATTGTAGCACAGGACCAAAATCTACGTGCCAGTTTGAATTAACTTACTCTAACCCCTATCCCTTGAAGAAGAAAACCATTGCTCATTTAATCTGTTTTTGTTCCCATGGGCAAGGCTTACACACTGGATTTACTCATGCAAAATAATGCTGACAGCTTGTAACCCAGCCCCGCTCCACGTGGCGAGCGCAGCTGCCCGCGGGGCGGAGGGAGGCAGCAATGTGGGGAGATGCAGCCCCACATGGCGTTCCCCCATTTCGGCTCCATCTCGGTGGGAGCACCGGGCACATCACCTTGTGCCGTGGCTGCCAGTGGGCTGGGGCGAAGCACCGCCTGCCCGGGTAAACAGGGGAGCCATGAAAGAGAGCGGGGAGGGGATCATCTGTCTGTCTTTCTTGCTGCCACGTTTGGCTCTGCACTCACATTGCAGAGGGATGGAGAAAATGCGGAGAAATCCACCTCCCCTCCCAATCATTTTTCTTTCTGGGAGAAAACGCCTTTAGATTCTGAACCATGGCGACAGTGCAGGGCTGTACAGTTTATGGACAAAGATGATTAGGAGGTGTCTGGGTGACAATTTATAGCTAGATCTCTCCCCAAAAGAAACTACTGTATACTCATGCTACCTGTTTGCAATCCAGCACCAGTGGCTGCCAGCACACCACTTCCTTTGTGGACATCTCCAGGTGTAATCCCTGGTGCCCGTGCCTCCCCGGGCCGTAGCTGTCCCAGGCAGGTCATTTCCTGCAGCAGCCTGGGCTACGCGTGCCACTCCGCAGTGCCCCAGATATGTGCTCTGGTGTGTTTTAGCAGGAAATTCAGTATTCTATTCAGTGCTGGAATATAAAACAGAACGAACAATTTTTAAGGCAGAAGTATTTGCGGGACGGAGCCTGGCTTGGTTCTTGCAGGAGCAAACCCATCTTTTGGCTCTTGCCAGGTAGTGCCGCAACATCCCCGAACTCTTGATGGGGAATTGCACGGGGAAACGATGAACGCTCCCCTTCCAGTTTCTAAAGAGGTTTTTGATAAACGTGCAGTTTATCTGTACCAGCTGGGTGCTTTATGCCGGGAGGATGATGCACAGCGCTGTAGGGTACATAGGAGGGTGGCGGAGGGAGGGATGGAGGAGCCAGCAGCGGGAGGTGAGCCCTGGGGCGGCTGCAGGCAGGAAAGCTGAGCTCAAGCCAGGCTGCTGGGCTGCTGAAAGGGCCGCTGTGGAGGTGGAGAGGCCAAACCTCAGCCTCTGCCTTCCCAAAAGTTTGCATTCCTCTGGGAGGCCTGCCCTGCCTGCTGCCTGCGCTGCTCACACCTCTAACCCCCAAGGTGCAGGGGCAGGCAGGTGCCCTCCACTGTACACTGTGCATCCCCTGCCCCCGGGGTCAGAGCAGAAATGGGTCCAGACTGGGATATTTTGCTTCTGTTGCAGTATGGCTGCCTGCTGCAGGGCACGATCTCTGCAGGGAACTACGCTAAGAGTCATTTAATTAACGCTAACGGCACAGAAGGGCTGGGGCAGCACTGGGACAGCTTTGCAAACTGCCTTTCTGGAGTGGTACAGATGCTTCAGAAGAAAGGCTTTCAGGGCCATGTTCCTTAAATAACTGTACCTGCAGCGTCAGTTCAGTGGGGATGCTGCGGGCCCGGCTTACAGGTGGGTAAACTGAGGCAGGGAAGGGTTACCTGGCAGGTGACCCTTTGGGGAGGTGAGAGGAGACAAGGGGAATCACCAGGATCCCAAACAGGAGCCCTGGCAGCAGCAGCAGAGAAAGGGCTGCGAATCCCTGAAGCTGCAGTGGTTTGGTCTCCCCGAGGAAGGCCAGAGCCGGGTGCTAAGCCGCTCCAGGGCCGAGGACGCCCTCCGCCTTCCTCACTTTGGTTCCTCCAGGTGCCATCAGTGGTGGCAGAGACCCCGGTCTCCTTCACTGTCACTTCATGGGGCCAAACACTTGCTTTCAGTGGCTGCAGAGTTGCACCGAAATAACACAGGCGGCTTTGGTGGTTTTCCTACTCCTGCTCAAAAGACCACGGGAGAGTTTGTTTTCTACTAAGAGCCTTTTATCAGGACAAGAACTTGCCTGGAGAATTTTCCAGCTCCATTTCCCTGCCTCTTTATCAGCGCATTAACACAAACAGCACTGTGACCTGTTTAACCAACATACATGGCCTTTAGTAATCCTGGGCTGGAAGCACCCCGCAGGTCAGACAAAATCCTGCCATCAATCATTGGCTTCAGGTGGCTCGGTGGGCTTCGAACAGACTTGCCAGATGCAGTCAGTGCATCCACCCCGTTCCTCTGTGCATGTCCTAGGAGCAGCTCTCTGACTAACAGATGTTTCTAAATGCTCTTTCACATGGGAAAATTGGGAAGTATGTATTTTTATTGCACCCTTGCTATTTCATCCAGCCACATGGATCTCCAGGGATGGAGACGTACTTAAGAAAAATATTCATTTCTGAAAGCTTCTATGAGTTTTTTCACAATACTTTCTTGGCTTAGCCAGTCTGGCAGTGCACATTTGTATTTCTGTTTTGCAGCAACTAGTAAGATTTGCTAATTACACTGTTGTGTATTTAAAGACAATTGATTTCCCTTTGTAGCAGAAAACAATTTCCTGATATGCCAGTTCTCTTAATCTTCATCAGAAACAAACCTAGGCTGCCATTGCCAGTAACGTGTCACGCTCCTTTATTAAACCGCTCTCTTTCTGCCCCCGCTATGTCTCCTGTGTTTATTATTCCCGATCAGTGCATTGGATCATCTACAGCTGCTGTATATATTTCGCTTCACATACTGTTGGCACCAAGTGCAGTTACTGGAGAGCAACTCCCCTTGCTCGGCAGCTTGTGCATCTCTTCTGGCAGCAGGAGGTGGGTATATGGGGAGAACCTTGGACCTTTTACGCTTGGTTTTGGCACACGTAAAAACTACTGGTAACTAAGAAAGGTCAGAGCCTTAGATGTGAGTGTGGGCCTTCCCCTTGCAGCCAACCCAGAGAGCATGCTTCTATCCAAGAGAGCAAGCACAAAGGCACACATTTCTGTTCATGTACATGTATATGTTCTGCTTAGAGTTATACTGAAGAAGACCAGGCCCTTCAAATAAAAGAACTTTTTATGCCCCGAATGTTCCAGGCTGAGTATCACAAGTGCAACCAGAAAGAATGTGAATATTAACTCATTATACTTCAGCTTTTCCCATTTACATGTTCCTTTGCTGAGCCAGCAATTCAGCAGCCTAAAACTGAGAGCAAATTGCTGTGGCGCAGGCAGACAAGCATACAAGGAAACATCCTGGGTGTTCAATACTGGGGGGTACTTTTGATGAGATTCCTGTGATCAAAATCTCTCACAGGTTTGGGCCGTGTTCACCTGACAACAAATACAAGCATCTGCTTGACCTTGACTGAGTTTCCAGTCCTGCAGCCAACGTAAAGGCTGGCAGGTAGAACAAAAGCCATCAGGACTTCTCTCTGCAACGTCACTAAAATACTCCCATTCAGAGACACTTAACAACTCAGAAACCCAGGAAAACCTGTTCAAACTCTCTGACCACCCATAAAACTAGAGCTAACTTTGCATGGCAGGTCTTGCTGGTTTGCAACTCTCCAGGGCTAAAACCATACCTGAGCTTACCCAACCCAAGGCTTACTCAGGTGAGGAAGTGCCAGGAGACACAAAGGTTGTGTGTGACTCGGGGCTCCGGGCAGTCGGGGTTAGTGAATTGCAGAAGACTTTGTGGTACCAGAAATCACTTTATTCAGGAAAGGGAAAAAAAAAATCCCACCTTTCCTCCCCATGTCAGGCAAGATCTCTTTTATCATCTGGGCTGCAATTGAGAGCTCTGATCCTGTCCCCTGTGGCACAGAGATGCTCCAGTTCAGCTCTCCTCCTGCTACGGCTGGAACATGCTAAAAACTGCCTCTGATCTACTGTGATCAGCTTTTGTGCTGCTTCTTTGAGACAAAAACCCCATTTCCACTACAAAAAAAAATAACACAGCTGTAGTTCCAGCAACATTCTTTAAAGTTAAAAGCAGATGTTATCTGGACTGATCGAAATCAGTGGACTAGGAAGTATATTCACCACTCAGGTTCTGGTGATAGACCTGGCTTCATGTTCAACACTTCTCTTACAGCACAGTCCTGCGATACAAAATCAGCTCAGATCTAAATAGGGAGGTGACTGAAGAAATAAAGAAGCAGAAAAAGCACCCAGTGAAACCAGTGTATGTACTCTTCCAAGTTGGTAAATACACACAAATAAAGCCAATCCACTCTCTGTAAACTGTAATAAGAACTGCAAAACTAGAAAGAAACCCCAGTGAATTCTCCCCTATCCTCAGGTATAGCCAAATTTTTTAGAAAAATCTTATATACTGCAAACCTCCCTAGGAAGAAACAACCAGTGAAGTGCTAATTAACATTCTTTCTAGTTCATGTTGATTGTAAAATGTTTAAAGAGGAACAGCTTTCTGTGAGGCCTTATACTGAAGAGGGGGAGACAAAGAAGAGAGACTGCATGACGTGCATTATCTGTGGAATTTCTCCCTCCAGAAGAAATAAGCAGGCTTTTACAAAGTCAGATCACAAAAAGCCATCATTAACTAGATGTCAGTTCTGAGGCACGACTTTAGTCCAGTAAGTCACTGAGAGAGCACACAGATTTTATTTTGCACCAAATCTCCGTGTTTGGGTTCTGGTGAAGGTCACGGAAAAACACATGCTTGTTCAGCAATGCCCTCGTAGAGGTTTTTTTTCAAAGTGTAAGTGGGACAACCTGGCTAGAGAACTGCCTTAGCTAGCGACCTGCACTGTACCATTGTCCCTCGATGTCATGTAAAAAGCCCCACTGCCATGCTGCAAAGCAGCATTGGCACGTCCACGACATCTCAGTCACTGGAGAGGACTATGAAACACCCATGCTCAATAACATGTTTTTCTACATGGTGGGGTCTTCCAGCACATTTCAGTGCCCTCATCACCCCAGTGCCTGAGATCCTTTCTCCTGAAATCAATGGCACTGGAAAAGTACTTAGGGACCTTTCCGGACTTTGCCAACTTTTATTTTTCCAGAATCAATGTTTGAAGGCTGGACTGTTTGGAAATTCAGTTGCATGAACGATTTTGGGGTGGCAAGTGTGCCAATAATTCCTTTTTAAATTTTATATTACTTCAAATAGAAATTTGGTACAGACTGGTTCAGCACTGTGACCAGTCTTCTATCACCTTGAGCGACAGGGTGCAGAAAATGCCCTTTCCGTGTTGTGGATCGTTTCTTGTCATTTGTCCTGGGTCTGTCCCACTGGGCTTAGCAAATCTCCCAAATCTTCTTTGGCTCATCACTTCACAGAAGGACGACAGTGGCACCATATCCATTTTAAGGTGTGTGACGAACGCAGCGCAAGTTCCGATGTGACTGATCGCCTGTCGGTGCCCGCCCTTCTTACTTCTCAAGTATCCCCTCCCAGATTTAAAACTCCCATACTATTTAGCCACTGAACTCTTCAAGGGCACACAATCTCTGGGAACATTTTATACCACCTTCAGCATAAAGATGCATCTGTACCATGACACAAGTAGCAACCGTTAAAGAAAGGAGAGGCATCTGCACTATTTTAAAAAGGCACGGTAACAGGTTACAGGCTGTGCATTGGTATCAGTTCCATCTAGGCACAGACCAAACCTGTGAGTCACAACTATCGTTAAGACAAATGGCAACCATGCTTCAGAGCAGGTCAACCTTACACGAAGTGTCAGCAGCCGTCAGGACAACCGCACATCTCCGCAGCTGGCGCCTCTGCCATCTTCCCAACGTACACTGTCCAGGGCGTTAGGCTCCATCAGACTTTCTGCATCCTCTTCCTCCCTCCCTTTTCCACCAACTTTCTTCTATCCGCTCGACCACACTGAATTTCAACTCACTGTAAACACATTGGTGTGACTTCCGACCAAAGACTTTTTGTGCAATTGCTGTTTGCTACCTTTCCTTTTTTAGCCTGTAGAAGTCCATTCCTTATTTTGATTTTTGCCTGAATCACCAAGTGACATCTGCAATTCACTTCCTCTGGCAAGAGCAAATACCCACCAGTGCTAACAGCAATAAACACTGTGGGCTGCTGCTCAGCCCTGGAGTGACTGCAGCTTTTGTTTAAAGGCACCGTAGGGCTGCTGGGCTTACAGCATCTTTCTTCATCCTTGTAAATTTTAGAAGTTATTTACATCAAACATGTCACCTTTCCCCAAAGAAAAACTCTGTTCAAATGGTTCCATAGGGCGTGTTAAACTTTTATACAGGGAAAAAAAAAAAGCAGGACTGTGCTGTGGTACAGATTTTACTTTAAAGGATCTCTTTCACAGTCCTTTTAGGGGCTTCTGAACAGGAGTTTTATGAATTTATAACAACATATATGTCAGGCAGACACTGGAATTCAAATTATTTTAACTCCAACTAAAGGCCTGTGTTTGAATGTCTGAATGCATTCCTTTGTGGTTGAGATTTTTGGAGTCTTAAAACTGCAAAGAATGTATCTCCATTATAAATATTCCATTTCTTAGTCATTCTTGTGTCAAAGGACTGCTGGAGAGAAAATCTGCAAGAGTGTGGTCCAGGAGGAAGCAGAAATCAGAAGAGTTTTGTTGCCAAAGCAGGGACATGTAGAGCCAAATCTGCTTGCTGAGCCTGGCATCTCTGTTACGTAGCTACATCTTTGGTACCAAAAATGCATAAAACCAATATGAGTATTGGTATTGCTTAGCTAGTACTCACACTGCAATGTGATCTGTCTTGATCCTAGTTGCTTAGGATCTATTGGACTTAGTTACTGTTACAGGGGTGATTTTTGTTGATTTCCTTTTAAACTAATACAGAGTCTGGATTGGCTGGCGGGTTAACACAGACCTCTGTATTTGCCTAGCTGGTTGTTATTGCTGACTTTACTGTCAGAATGGCTCATAAATGGCTGGCTTATTGGACTACTTCATTTAATGGCTGTTAAAGATAAGACATTCTTAGACAATGAACTCTGTAATTGTTTCTTTGGAAACCGTTTTCAAGCATTTGCTAAATACAATTAACATCTCCACGTGGATGTAACAGCAATGCAGTGTACAAATAAAATGGTTGAAATGAGGCATGAGAATGGCTTTGTGTTTTATGAAAGTCTGATTGATTTTTAGAAACCTGACAGCTATTTCCACTTAATGAACCCCTCAGTAAAAAAAGAAAATTTTGATTCAAGTTTTATGATCTAGGCACTACAAGAACTAGGAGTAGAGGCAAAAAGCGCTCTGTCTGCATTCCCCATTGCTGCATTTCTAACAGCTGACTCATCGCTTTCTCGAATCCCCTGAAAGTCTCCGAGATGGCTCCTGTGTAGCAAGTAACGTCCATTCTGCTCTGCACAGAAACAACCGCCAGCACTTTGCTGAAGTTGAACCTCTCATGTATGAGCCAACACAAATATGCCAGCGAGGAAGGAGGATCCTGGCTAAGACAGGGCTTGGCTGAATAATCTGACCTTTTTCTTGGCTTGACTCTGAAAGGTATGTGAAACATATCGAACTACCCCATTCTGGCTACCTGCTGTGCCCAAGGCCATTGGCCCACGCTAAAGAGATCCTTTTTTAAATTAACACTCTGTAGAAACATTTTCTTACAACTTAAAATGTAAGTTAATGGTAGGGTACACAAACATGACATATAGGGACCAAAGGCTGACTGTAGCACACCTAAACATTTGGTATAGCACGTACTCAGGGCAGTTGTTTAGTCCTGCATTTAGCCAAGCCAACTTTCCAATAGGGTATATTCCTGAGGCTGACACTAAAACCCATGCGCCTTATATCATTTACATCCTGTTACAATCATTTAGTTCTTCCGTGCTTCCATCTCATTCTCCCAGAGAACACAGACAAACAGCACCTTACCGTGACTCAGTAAGAAACTTTAATTCTGCGCATTTCTCCATGCTGAAGTGAAGATTTATCAGCAGCCTGATTTTAATAACATTTCTTCCCCACCGTTACATGAGATTTAAATAACTAGTATTTTTGAATTGGTTTAATCTCAAAAGATTCCAGTTCCCTTTTACAGCCCAGCAGAGACTTTGCTATTCTTGCACTAAGAAGTTGATAAGGGCAGTTCTGGGGGACAGAAAAGCCTTTTTAATGGTTCGTCCCTGGAGATGCTTGACGCCAAGTTCACTTTGAAGAACTAGCTCGTGGACTTCTTCAAAATTGCGGGCTGCTTGCTGAGGCACAAAAACTGTGCCACAAGCTTTGTTATTGATCTGAAAAAGAGACATGAAAACAAGAAAAAACAGAAGTTACTAGACTGATTTATACAATTTCATTTCCCAAATCCAATCCATCTCATTACACGGGGAGCGGGGGGAAAGTGGATCAAACTCTCTTTTCTCCAACACCAAACTTTCTAAGTAGAGGGTAAAATGCTCCATACCTCCTGTCCATCTACCAGAAAATAAGAGAATGAAATTCTGACTCATGATACTCAAGTAAAATCGAGAAGTGGCCAAAGGAAGTCTTAGTTTTGAAGATATCAAGCAGCACATGACTATGCAATGCGGCGATCTTCTAAGTTTAAAAATGCCATAGTTACACAAGCAGAATAATAAGAGTGAACATAATGGTTTGTCAGGTGGGAATCCTGGTTTGTACATACTTCCAGGCTGCAATTTGGATTCTTTAGAGCTAAGTGATTCCTTGCGGAGATTCAAATGCAAGATTTATTAAAATAAAAATATTTGTGGCTGAAAAAGATATCTGAAAGATTCATCATTGCTCATTTTTAGAAAAATAGGCTTTAACTCATTATATGTTGCATTCGTACTAAAAGCATGACTCCTTAAGCCAACACTGACCACAAAGACAACAACCATCATAAGGCAATGCTTTCCTGTGTGCGTCTGGTTTTCAGAGCAGCTTCCATACTGGTTTGGCATCAGCAGGGCAGAATCATGTAAGTAAAACTAAGGCCTTCCGTGGCCTTAATTTATAAAATGGTCTTACAAATCCTTGCTGTCATCCAGAAAGAGTAGATAATGGACAGAGACTACAGAGCCTTACTGCGTACCTTTCGGGAATTGGCATAAAATACATTATTACAAAAGCTTTCATATTTATATGGAGTACTTTCAGTGGGTAATGAAAAGAATATTAATCCCACATTTTAGCAAATGAAATAATTTGAATTTTTTAATACAGTTTGATCAAATCACTTGCATAAAAATCTGCTGCAGGTACTGCACATCTTTGACCTTTAGACGTCATTGTAATGAGTTTTCAGTTATCTAAAAGGAACATAAGTTGCTTCATACAGGTTGGACACAAAAATGCACACAGCTTGGTTTTCACCTGGATTTTTGTCTAGGATACATGTATGCAACATACCACAAATGAGAAAGACCTACTTCACTTACTTTGTATTTTATTGAAAATAAAATAACCTGTGCAATTCTCTAAGTGAGGAAGTTGGGACAGATTTTTAAGGAACAAGATGAAGTCTCAAATGCAGCTGGGATGAGTCATTTCTGGTTTTTGACTAGACTTGACATTAATTTGCAGTGACAACGTAGGTCGGCTTTTAACTATTCCTACATGCATCCACAATGTGGTATTATAAAAGGCTGGCTGTGTTAAACTTTGCCTTAAATACAAGTAGTTCTTTTTGACAGGGCACTTCAGAGAAGAAATGCATTCCACAGGAAAAAGAAAACAGTAAAATTGAAACAGGTACAGTTTTAGTGAGTATATAAAGCCAGACTGTCAGCTTGCTGCTAGGACACACAGCCTACAGTTCAAAACTATGCCTGCTTAGTTAAAATGTCATTCACTGTCACCATGATGCAAATTAATATGTCCCAGAGGATGGATGTTGGCAGGAGGAAACTTGTCACAACTAGCCTATTTGGTGCCGTTCTCAACAGAAAAGCCAAGCAGTCTAAATCAACTTAGTAAATAAATGACTGCTAGTGGTTGTGTTTTCCTAGAAAGGCCGAGAAGCCTGGGCGACCCGACACTGTGTACCTTCCCACAGCAACTCTCCTGATCTTCCCACACCATGCGGTGAGCACAGTCCAAAAATCCTATCCAACGGCAGACTGGTTATGATTTCAGCACATGTTTGCAGCGTGGCTTTCATTATATTGTAGGTATCGTGATGCGAAGTCAAATGTATTAACACCATTCTTAAAAGAAGCATCTGCAGATTTAATCACACACTGTGCATAACAAGCATCCTATTCACATATTCTTTTAGTCAAGGGGTTAGATTCTCAGCAGGACAAATATCTTCTGCTATGCCTCCATCTCTCTCTCTGTATCTCCCAAGACCAGCATAACCCTCGGCCGCTCCAGGTAAATGTGCCAGCACAAGAAACTTTGGTGCTGGCAGCCTTGTTTCTCTGAAAAACCATGGCAAACTGCAAGAGGAGAAATAAATGAGGTTTGGGTCCTTTCTTCCCCTGAGGAAGGAAGCTGTTGCTTTTTCTTTTTTTCTTCTTCTTCTTCTTTTTTTTTTTTTTAACATTTGACATTTTAGACTATTTTGGTTCTAGAGGGAGCTAGAGGGAACTGGAGAGGTTATGAAGGATGAAATGAAATCACAAAAGACTGAAAAATAAGCACCTGGAGGCTGCAGAGAGGAATTCTTAGTTCAACTCAAATATTTTTTTACTATTGATGTATAATCCTTCTGAGAAGTAAAGGGAAATAAAAATCTGTGCACTGTTAGGCCTTCTTCATATGCCAAAGCAAGAAACATAACACCAACTTTGTTTTATAAAAACATCAGTCATAAGACCACAGCTGCTATCAGTTCTGCACCACCTAGAAAATGTGAGGAATGCTAGTCAGAAGCGTGTCCATAGGATGAAATGCACACTACATTGTCAGATTTTTTATAGCATTAACAATATATGGTATGATTAAAACCATTCAACTTTGCAGTAACATTTAGAGTAACAGATACCATGCATATCCAGTGAATTTAAATGTCTGTCTTGTAGGCAATCTGTATTGTATCAGCCAAGGATGCAGTGAGTTGGTTGCTTTTGCTGCTTTGGGTTAAATATGGAAAGCTGTAGCTCCAGCACAGACAGGAAATAATGAAGTATTTTGTGTCAGGAGAAGTAAAACCATAATGTCTCAGCAGCCAAATCCCTGAGGCAGTTTGATGTCTTGAGAAGAATAGGGTTGTGGCCCAAAGACTCAGTTTGACTGTGCAGCCTTGTGAAGAGACACTGCCTCTTTGCAACTAACCAATTCCTCCATATGTCGAGTGTTTCTTGGTTTAATGAGGGCAATTTATTTTTACAGCCATACAAAAACCTACAGTGTCCACAAGACTTTAAAATATTCATATTTATGGTGATTTATCCCTGCTCCTCCGTATTTCCCTTTTGCCTTACTCTCACAGCAGAAAGCCAGGCACACCCCCTAGGCACTATTTTAAAGAATTATTCCCAGTTCAAAAAACGAACTTGTCTCTCTGGTCTTCCAGTCACTTTCTCAGAACTAATAAAGGTGTTTATATACATCATATTCTTCCATGAATATATGGCTGAGAACACAGGGGTTGCTTTTTCTCTTATTATAAGACTTCTACTCAAGGCTATGGCTTTGACAAAGTCAACCAGGAAAAGAAAAAAAATAATTTTCATAACGGTTGTTTAAAGTTAAATTAATTTTTCTTTTTCTGGCTTCTTGTTTTGAGAAGGAAGTTTTAACGTCAGCAGAAAAATATCAGTGAAATGCTTAGCTGTTTTCATGTTCAGTTGTGTAGTCTTAAAAACATTGAGTTCAGAGTTTTCCCTGTATTGCTGAAGTTTTTATTTTAAAGATGTGTTTAATAACATGTTTGCTTTAACCACAATTGCAGAGAAGTTTCTATAATTACACAATTTCTCATTCAAGACTTCCTTATAAACTGAACACTGGAATTTAAGATGTTTGCTAACTGTGCTTGAAGGTGAAGGTTTATTTTAAGCTTGAGCAAAGTGATCTTACCTCAGTGAAGATTTTTGTGGATATATGACCTTTTTACTTGTATAAATAAATGCTTATCACTTCAAGCAAGCAAGCAATAAACCCACAGTGAATATTAGGCTAAGTCTGCTATTAACCCCAGCTGGCACTTGAGTCCTCCTTGGTTTGGGAAAACATGACAATTGAAAATTTCCTCAAAAACTACATACTCTGTGGCCTCTGCTAAGTAGGTACGTTGAACGTTTGCAAATTTAGTGTTTTAGCAGCATTTCTCATTCTATTCAAGTGGACCAGCTGAGAGTTCTGGAAAGATATGAAATTATTTGCAAAGATACTTTGATTACAAAAACCTACAGCAACATGACTTCCCCTAAATCCAGCTAATCTCTTCCCTCCTCAAAAAATTCAGCTGAACAAAAATAACCGAACTGCCTTACTACTTCTACCCGAAGGAGCTAACACAATAAAATACAGATGAAATGCATTGCTTCTGTTTCTCTTTTACACACACACAGAGGGAACATGCAGTTTTACATGACCAAATGATATTTCTTCTAGAGACTCCGTCTCTTTCAATATCCAGAAACACAAAAAGTGTTTAAGTTGAAACATTTAATTTAATTTAAAACATTTAAGTTTAGAATGTCTGCATGGTATATTAAGGGTTATTCTTTGGTGAATAGTGAAAAAGGCAGGAGTCCTGCAGATTTAATAGTATGCAACTAAGTAATTACAGACCATCATAATGCCTGGGCATGAAGAACTTGAATGCAAATTGACCAGGAGTCAGTTGATGGAAGAGCCAAGACACTGCTCATGAATCCTACGCCCTCGGCACGAGGCAGTCCCTCTATGGCCTGCAGTGGCACTTGCTGCTACTGTGCACTATCGAACGATAAACGATGCCTGGGAGCATGCTGAATACAAGCTAGTTAACTAGAGATGTGGGAAAAAAAGACAGTGACTTACACTGTGCATGTGCACACACATACGTTGGAGAATTACCAGTTGACTGTATGTAGTTATATGTCCACTATCTACTGAACTGCCAGCTCTTTCCCTAGACCACAAAGGTGTTAGAGCTCAAAGAGAAACTGGAATGCAGTTATAACGTTACCAAAGATACCTGTTTTTCTTCAGCCTCATTCCTGCAAATATGCTCTGCTGAAACGTGCCAGAAGTTCGTCCCAAGGCAGATGGGAAAAATAATTTGGCAAAAATCACAGCAACTTAACCCAGCTTATGATAGGTTGTATTAGGTAACCAAAGCACTACAGGTACCACAAGAAATGTTACCTAATTACACATTTTTGTACAGGGCCAAGTTCCTAATGCACTGTTTGGCAAAAAGTCTGGAGGGACCTGTATTTTGATTGTAGTTTTGACTGTACTGTCCTTGCCTACAGGCCTTCATCAGTCAAATCTCCACAGGCACTAATATTCAGTCACTCAAAAAGATTTATATTTAGATTGTCTCCCTTCCAGATTTGCTACATTTTTTCATTAGGAAACCATTTTAATTACTCAGCACAACAGTAATTGCAGCTTCTATTCTAGCTGACCTTTCACTGAGCCATGTAAAAACAGAACCGACTTCCACCAGAGCAGAAATTTTGTCATCCTTTGAGCTTGTAACGCATTAGTTGGCCACCACTGAAAATACATGAAAACCCTCTTACCAGAACAGACATCTCCACAACATCTGACGGCTGAAGGTACTCTGGGTCTACTTTGGGCCAGGACTGATGCAGCACATCAGCATCCCAGTGATGATGAGTACAAAGTTTATTCTGCATATGTGCCAAACCTAGAAAGTGAAACCAGTCAAACATTCAGCTGTACTGTAACCAGAACATTCGATTTTTGGAATTCGTTTGATAAATAAGAAGAGAATAAAGTTGACTTTAAAAGCAAGTCCCTTCAGAGGAAATAACATTGTTTAGATTAGCATAAAGCACATTATAAACAGAAAGATATATACCTTTGAAGTGCTTGTTTTATACCATGTGTAGGGATGCTAACATGAACAATGTGGGCACATTTTAGATTTGCATTAGCATTCCGTAACTTTGTCAAAAGCACAGAAGACCACTGTTTATTACTTTAAATTGTAATACTGCAACACAAGCTGACCTCTACTTCTGGAAATCAATCATAATACTGATTTTTTTTTTCAATAAAACCACCAGTCTGATTAAAATTTTACTAACAACTCAATCAAAATGATAAACAATTATGGCTTATTATTTTACCACCTGTAATATGCTGGGTAGTTTCTAAATTTGCAAGTTAAGCTACTTGCAAGATTTTCTCATATTTTGTGAAGTATCTATTTTCTCATAAATTAAAGTTGCTACCTAAGAATACCTTGCACAGCTTGCTTTCCTTCTTATGAGACGTACATTCTGAAACACTTTATCCTTTGATTTTATTTAAAAAACCTCCTAAAATGGCTATGAGTGATCTCCTTTTATTAAATAGGCTTTGCTCTTCCCAAGACAATTCATTCCTGATTTGCTTGAATAATTGGAGAATAGGTTGCAATTCATTCTGAAGCTGCATTCTTTAACTGAATAAAAGTTTCTGAGTGGGATTTATGTTGCTGTTTACTCCAGCTGTATGACAAAATAAAAAGATTTCACCTAACAAGAGGCTGTCAGATATGATCAATATTGATGATGATTGCTCTTGTGATTCTCACAAAGCCAGGGGATTTTTAAATTAAAACCATTCTCTGTGTATGAATAAGAATACAGAGTAAAACTTTTTGTAAGCACAGGGTTCATTCAGAACTACAAAATGTATGTGAAAACTCATCTGGTTTAGGGCAACTCCAGCAAAAGCATGAAGAAAACCCATCAACACAAGATCCACCATTGAGACTGAGGTACCTGAACCTGTTCAAAACACAGCACAATGACAGACACAGGAGCAAAACCAACCACATGTAATACATACATGAATTTACCTAGCTGGATTGTTTAAGTTAAGACTGGGAATAACAGCAAACAGAGACATAAAGAGAACACAACTTCTTCCAGAAAAATCTGCCAGATTTTTGTCAGTGCTTTTTCAGACAAAGCACTTTGGTAAAATGACACACAGCCTTGTTATTTGCTGAACGATTCAGCAAGGGGCACTGGGGTGGACCGATGGGAGCTATTTCTAATGGCAAGCAAGAACGTGCACATTTCCTAAGAATAACAACTAAGCCACAATCTTATTCAGTAAATAATTGATTAAAACACTTCAGTGGATCTGGTTTTGTGTATTTTTTTCTCCTGCAACAGTAGCTCAGAAACTGAAAGAGTAAAAGATAGGCACTCAAGCAGAAAAAAAAAAAAAAAAAAAAAAAAAAAAACATTCCATTGGTTATTCATTATCACATTGACTTTAAAGACAACAGCTGCTAGATTCTTCCCTTTTTGGGTTTTGAACAGCCAGATGAGCTCACTGCTTTCCAACTGATCACATGCCTTGTGGCAGAATCATGCACACTCACCACTCCTTATTTTCCTGTTGAAATGGATTCTTCAAACTATTTAAAAACCACTTTCTGATATAAGTCAAGAGCTTCTATCTATTAAAGCAAAACCAGTGTCACTTTTAATCCCCATGGAAGCTGTCAGTCCTAACACACCTACTAATATAAAAAATTAAAATGTATTTTGAAGCAGATAAAGTGTGACTAAGCACAATGTCGATGCTTTGGTTCATTTTCTTGCTACAAAATGAGCTATGAGCTCATCCATATTAAAAAAAAAAAAGTGAAAAAGTCAACAGAACTAGTTTCAGAAAACAGTTTGACAGGAAACCAAAATGAAGGTTTTAGTTATGTTGCCTGTTTGGCTTCCTGCCTTAATTCACATTTTGTGAGCTGTAGAACACAGAAAACACAATTATTTGGTTTGTATTTTCAAAACGCAACACACACAAGACCAGAAACTTCATCGCGATGATCCAGAATGGTGATGGTCCACTCATCAGGACCCAGACAGAACCCTCCTCCAGCCTTCCCACTTGATTCTGAGACACTATACAAAAGCACTGTTTGAGAAGTTAAAAACTGTCCATTTCACAGATTTTTACTGCAAAAACATTAAAAACCTGTTTTACTGTCTTATTGTACTGGAAAGTGCCTAGTAAAGTGCACTTTAGGAAGCAGTGTGCATTTTGCCCCTTTTTTTTTTTTTTTTTTTTTAATGTATTTTGCTTTTATGGCTATAGAGTCGCTTGCAGATGTAGGACAAAGCCAGCTGAGTACATTTTTATTTACTGTAAGCTGTTTACTTATATGTATACATCTGTACAGCCATACAGGACACAAAGACAATACTTGTGGTCAATCTGAAGCCCTCATCCTGCTATTGAGATCTGCTTCAGTGGACTTTACTGACTAGCAAGCTAATACGAGAACAAGGTTTCCCTAACCAGTAACTCGCAGCATTGGAGCCCAAGTTAAAATACCAAGTTAAATGTGTATTATGTTACTGTAAATGAGTGAGTTGAGAGAAGGATGGTACAGGACAAGACTAACAACATTTCAGCTCATGGCAATGTTTTATTAGCATTACATGAGTATTTCATAAGCATAATACTTCTCCTAAGGTGCTATTTGGCAGGGAAGAACAGATTCTCATTTCACAGAGATTTAAGAAGGAAGATGTGGAAGCAATCATGTATTAGCCGGGTGTTAGGACAGCATGGTAATTCTAGTCTTACAGAAAAAAAGCACTAGAAAAAGTTATCAGTAAAATTCCAGCAATAGTGCAACTAGTTAGACACAAAATTATGTAGGCAAGAGAAACAGATGTGATTATGGAGTACACTTTTCCAAGGACAGGATGGTTGCCAAGCTACTTTGTTCTTGATATGCTTTTTTACTATTTAATGACTGTTCCTATTTGACAGATTCAGGCAAGCTGCATATCTGAAATACCTTTCTGCAGCCCAGGAGGAATATGTCTGTCAGTCATATGTGAAGTGGTCTGCAATCTCAAAGAAATGACAGCAAGACAGTAACAGCTGTTTCCAGACAGCTCTGAGAAAAACCGTTATTATACTACTGGTATAGTAGTACAGAACTGGGTTAAGTCAGGAAAATTTACATGTACTCAATACAGTACCAGGGAATTCATTTTATGTTTCCTAGTGAGAGCTGTGGAGCACCAAGGTGGGTTGTGAAAAGCCTGGGTTACTAAAAGCTAACTCTAGAATCTGTTTCCAATTCAGCAAACTCCACGTGAAGCCTTTTAACCTTCTGAAAATGATCTGCTTTCCTCTATTTGTATGAACTTACTACCCTTCACTTTGGGTTATTACTCTTGGAGGAAAAAAATATTTTTTTAATTCCAAATTGTGTTTCTTCTTGGATTTGTGAAGGGGGGATTTCTGCATTCATATTTTCAATTAAAATCTGCAACATCAATTAGCTTCTACTCATCTCTATTCTTTACAGAAGCCTTCTTCAGCAAGGACTGAATTCAAAAAGAAATTCTTGCAAAAGAGTTATTGCAGTGACAGTTAAAATGCTGCCAAGGCAATTACACCATTACAAATCCCAATAATTATATTTAATTTCAATATATCTTAAGATGTGTTCATTATCAGTATATATCTTTCACGTGCCATATCTAATAAAAATTTAACAACTCACAATAAGCAGTTTCATATCCTTGTCTGAACAGCAGAATACTGTATGACTATAAACTAAAAAAACCCCAAAATGTCTCAAATGGTGTCTGTATATTCCTCACATACAAGGTTTCAGGAAGGAAACAGATTTCCTCATCCTGTTAGTGTTCATAAACTGCCAAGATATCAGCCGGATGAACTCTTCCCACACTGAGGGGCTACAGTTGCTTTTTATGTTAATAAGCGATAAACCAGTGTATTCACTGAACAGTTAAGACCATTAGGTTGACACACCAAAATACTGAAAACTGTTCCTCCTCTAAGCAGCAGAAAGAACTCCTTCACACACAAAATACTGGGTTATCATTGTTCAGCTGCTGAAAGGTGAGGCACTGCTCAAAGAGCATTCAAGCAGCTTTTCCTTCACTCAGACTGGAAATACGTCCTGCCAATACTGAAGTACGCTCTTCAGCCAGCTCACAAGGAGACCAAACTCTTCATTTCTACCTGATGCAGGAAAACACGATGGTCACGTACAAACTAAACCCCATGGGAGAATAATTCTTCAGCTGCAAAAGAACAAAACTTGCTGTACCTTGAATCTATCTAATTTTACTTTAATTATACTTAAAAGTTGCACATTACGTCAGAAGCATCCTCAGGATATCAAACTGCAGTTCTGAGTTTGCAAAGTTCATCAACAAACTAACAAAGCAAACATAGTGGACTAAAAAGCTAAAATTTCAAATGAACTCTGATGCAACTCTTGCAAAGCAGGATAGCATTACTACAATCAAAATCACTTATGTCATTGATGCTAGTCCTTACTTAAAATGTCAAAAAAGCATCTTTAACACTCTAAAATAATCTTTGTAATTTTCCTAGTCTTTTTGTTAGTTGCTAATCACTAAGATGGACTGCTTTGCAGTTAAATCCAGCTGTAAAGAACTTCTTTGTTAACCAAGAGGATACCTATATACACATTTGTACACTTAGCCAGGTTTTAATTTTTACAAGCTATTGTATTAGAAAACACTATTTCACAATTTTTTTTTTTACATTTCATTGTCATCTATGTCAAATAGCTTTTAGATTGAAATGGAAATCAATTAAGATGCAAAAAAGCATTTTTTGCTATTTAAATATAAATGCATTCAGAATGGAATTATTTAAGAAAATCTGTTAGATACTTAAAATTTATCATATCATGTTTTGCAGTTAAACATTGTTTTTTTGAGCAAAGGAGAATATTAATGTAATTACTGAATAAAACTAACAGTGTTAGATATTTTTGGAAATCAGAGCCTTCAAGATTTTAATATTTATAGATGCTAGCCTCTTTTGCCCAGCTTTTTATTCCAAAACTAGAAAAGGAAAAAAGGTTCAATTTCCAGAACACCTGTCATTAGTTATTTTATTACCTCCACAAAGCCTCATTCCAGGTCCTTAGCCGGAAAGTTCTATAGTTCTGTGGTTTAACTGCCTTCAAATCTTTGGCAGAATTAACTTAATACAACACCTTAAGTCAGGGTTTTATTGTAGGTTGTCATTATTTCACATTTAGTTTTAAATTCTATCGTAATTTCTTCTTAAATGTTTCTTGACAATAATCAGTGATCAGAAAAGCATAAAAGGAGAGATTACAATGCAACATTAAAAGTATTATTCATCCTGTGAAGCACAATGTAAACAGTTGGAATTAATGAGAATGCTCTTTTCTTCTCTCTCTTTTAAGGCTGTAGTAAAATTAATATTAAGCATATCTCATTATGTAGCAAACACTTTCTAATGAGAAACACTGAAAAGAAAGCAAAATCCTTTTTCTTCAAAAAAAGCTTAAATACACAAGGAAGCATAATGTGGTTCAGAGTTATCCCAAGTCACTGTTCCTACCAGCCTTCCTACTCAACTGCAAAATTATGTTTGATATTAACTACAGGGCTTCCAAGTTTCCCAGTTTCATCTTCCCCTGTAGAAAGAAAAATGCTCCTCCTTTTAATCACTAAACCAAACAAAACGTAAAGGCTGCGTACAAGTTATTTTAGAATGAAATGTAAGTATTTAATTATAAATACATTGCTTATATGCTGTTTATTATTGGCATTACAACAGCAGACAGAAACTTCCATCAGAGTGGGGGGGTCCACTGCTATAGGTGCTATTTATAGAGCTAATAATATACAAAGTCTTTTCCTGACTAGTTTACAAGAGAGGAAGCAGCACTATCCCTACATTTAGATGCAAAGCCAAGGTACAAAAAGAAAGACTTACTCTAAGTGTGGATATGGAGAACTAAAGCACAAAGAAAACTAGAGTATTTAAAAAGGTTGATTTTTTTAAATCAAAATTATTTAAAATAAAAAAGCATCATCACCTATACATAATAAAGTTTAAGAAATTGATTACATCAGAAGAGCAACAAGAGTTGGTGGAAGCAGAGTGCAATTCAGAGCATGAACTTGGGGAATCTTTCTCTACACGACAGTTAGACATTTTTCACCAGAAATCCCAATCCCAGGACAGAATTACTAGATGTTGACTATTTCAAAATAATACAGCCTTCTTACCACAATGCAGTAGTTAAACGTACATACATTTTACATCCTGATAAAATCGTTTAATAAGTTTGATGTGATGTAATGATGATCATGCTAAAAGAGACTGTGATTTTCATGTTTAGTCATAACATTCTTCAGGTAATAATCACCACACAATGTTTTTGTGTGCTAGTTGCACTGAACTACAATGCCCAGTCTTTGGGCCACACAAGCAAAATTTTATCTTTAAATGCGGACAGAAGGTGAGCACAATATGCTCCCAATTTTTATACGCTACCTTTTCATTCTTACATCAGAAAGAGATCCGGCAAATGTTTTATCATTTTCATTCTCCAGTGATTTTAGTAGTAAGAAAAGACTTCCTTCTCTAACATTCAAAATGTTACAGCATTAAGCTTTACCTTTGACAAGTTATGTTAGTTGAGACATCCTGGTGTTCTTTGTAATTTTATCAAACATATTTGATAATTCTGTATTCCCTAACATGTATTTGAATTTCAAGTTCACAAGGCATTTAAGTAATGAGCCTGGACCTCTTCTGCCTCCATCTCAACCAATGCGGAAAACAAAGTGGTGGCAATTACTTCCATTTAAGTATAATTTTAATTAGATGGTACTTCACATTGTAAGATACTATTGACCAGAAGTAGTTTTCTCCAGATGTCTGATGCCACTCTTTATTCTGAACAATTAAGGTTGTATTACAACATCTTAAAAACATTGGAAGTGAAAACAGAAAAAAAACCCACTCTCCCTAATACATCTTGCTGTATCCAGAGTCTGTCCCTATGTTATTGCTTTGACCATGAGCAGCCTTTCTTTGGCAGGTAACATTACTACAGGGCCATGCACAACTCTGAAATACAAGCAATTTAGTAGCTCTACTCTGTAAACACTTGAATGCACAGTTTTAGGATGACTGTTGAAAATGAAACTGTTAAAACAGCAACCAAAAGCTAACATTAGGTCCAAAACCACATAGCAATTTGTGGCCAGTCTTAATGCAGAATATATTCCTATCTTCCCACATACATCTTGGGAATTCTCCCAATAAACCTTAAAAGCAACGGCTGAACTGTGGCATGCAGATCCCTTATTTCACAGGCTTTAACTGTAGCAGCACCATGCAACTTAGCTCACTTGGGATTCAAACCTCAAGGTTTAAAACTGTGACAGATCTTAAAAAAGACTTCCTGTCTACCATTCCCACTTTCCATGAGAGGTTAATTTGCAGTATAATGTCCCTCAGTCTCTGGAGAATTCTACAAGAGGAGGGTTTTTACTGAACACTCCTTTAGTCTTTTTAGTATACAGCCCTCTGAAATGGTTCTCTGTGGCTGAATTCCTGAAAGAAAATATTTGCAGTCCGAAGACTCTGAAACGGTTGTTTGAAAAAGGGCTGTTCCTGTCCTCACATTCAGCTCTTAATACTGCCGTCCAGATGCTGGAGCAGCTAGCAGCTGACATACGAATTCCTCATGCAAGTCCTGTCTTGACTCTTTTTCTTCTTTCTCCCTTTCTCTGCCTAGTCTCAAGACCTGTCTAGGCAAGGGGAAAGAAACTAAATCAGAAAAAGAGATCCAGGAACACCACAATCTTCAAGTTTGTTTAGGAATTATGACAGAAAGGAATAAGACAGATGCAGAATTCAGGGTTAAGTGACACATGTACCACGCTAAAGACATTTTTGCAACCTTTTTGCCTTTTTTCCTGGAACATCAATAAAAAGTTTATTTCTATAAATACCTTTCCACATCTCTGATGCAATGTGCGGAGCCATAGGTGCAATCATAATGCAGAGTGAAGCCAAAGCATCTTCAAATTCTGTGCTGTGAAGAATAAGAGGCCGACAAGCTTGCTAAGTGAAAAGACAGAAGGAAAAGAAAATAAATTGTTAATATTCTGAGGTGGGGGGAAAGTAGTTTAAGAAGAAAATGCAGTAATAAAATCCAAAACCAATGTCTATGCTTAGGACAGCATAATTTCACAATAAATTGGAAACTTATGGTAAGTTCTGCAGAATTAAAATCGCAACTGTTGGTCAGAGTGCTGTTCTCTAACACTTGGAAGCTGATCCTGAGGAGGCTGATGCAGACCCTTGGAGATCTGCTCTAATACAGGAGCTGAGCAGAGAGCCACATGGCCAACAGTGTCCCTCAAAAACATTTTGAGTGCTGCCTCTTCTAGAAGCGCAATTTCAGATAAAACCACAGCTATCTGAGGAGAGGTGAAGTACTTGTATAAGAGAGTCAAACTGTGCTGAATTCAGCATGGATTTTGTTGGGATGAGGTTCAGTTGTACAGGATCCTATAGTGGCTCAAGCAAAGCTGAATTTAATGACAAAGTGAGGTTTTAAAGCTGAAGGAAGCTTTGGGAATGAACAGTGCAGCACAGCCTTTTACAGTTTGATGTCCAGATTGCTTTAGTAAAGTGGTCAGCTTCTCTAGTTTAGCAAATTTTCAATTTATTGCAAAAGGTGCTAGACTGACAAAATTTGAAGCTTCGTTCCTCTATTTATTGTATCTTAATAGAAAAGATATAGCACTAAAAGTAGCTGGATGAACTTTTTCCTTCTTTGCCTGTTTGAGAGATTACATCCCATGGTAAATTCGGATTCTGCATTTATTTTGTAATTTGCCCCTCTAATGAAACAGCACAGAAAAATGTCAATACACGTCAGCTTATAAGAATTATTTGATGGGTATGGTGAACACCTGTTCCCGCCTACTAGAAAATTGTCCAAAACCAGTGATTTGTTTGACACAGACCACAAATGTTGTCAGACGGCATCTTCTTATCACTGATACTAAAGAGCTCAGTGCAAACTTGGTTTGAGTAAGTTTTAGTAACTACTCTCTGCCTTCTGTATTTAATCTTCACTCACCTCCCCACTTCCTTCTTTCAAACGGGAGCAAAAGAGGAAGTGTCAGCATGCTATATGGAAACTTGTTCTTGAAAGATACTGCACTGACTTCACTGGTCAAGAAATATGTCAGTGTTCAAACATCTGGCTGTCTGCAGGACACTGATTTTTATTTTTATTTTTTTTTTTAACATTCACTCATCACCATCCAGCAGCCCAAATGCATATGAATCACTGAGCTGGAGATAAAGAACTGTTTGTCACCTTCCCAACAACACACAGTACCCCGGACTTAAGTTACCTCAATACAGCACTTGTGCACACCCTACTTAACTTTCTGTTAAGTTCCTTACTTTGCAATAATTTCCTTGGAATCCATAAGGTAAAAAATGGTATTTCAACAGAGAAGTTGAAAAATCCAGATTTTTGATTTCTCACCTAGATCAGGTTACCATTGTATGCCTGAAGGACTGCTCAATCAGATCTAAGAGTAGTAACAAAAATAACAATAATAGTTTATTATATTTGCTCTATTGCCACTGGCTGATAAACAACATAATCTAAATAAAAAATGCTAAAGACTTAAGTTATTGTTATATTTGTTTTAAAAAGGGGAATTTGCAAACTCTATTACTAGCAGACAGTTCAGTGGTGAAAGCTATCTCTGAGGAACATAAGATTATGTGTGATTTTCCTTGCAAAGAATAACCCTTTTCTTTTAGTCAGAATGTTTGGTAATTCTATAATGTACTGCTATACCTAGCTACCTATGCAACTTGGTTAAAAACAAAAGAGAACAAAGAACAGAGCTTAACAAAATGTATCCTTCTGAAATTACAGGATGCAGACGTAAACACCAGAACCTAATGGCTCTAATATCATCAAGGTCTTCCTGCAAAATCATGAGTTTCAGGGTCACAGTGATACTAGAACATGCTGCTTTTGAACTGAATAATTCAACGAGGCTCTTGATTTAGTAGCAACGTTTATGACAGTAAATGACTTACGGAAAGCTGGACCTATAGCTCAGGCATCTCCTCCTTTCTGTAAAGACTTACAGGAACAGGGTCTGAGAGAAAAATACCTTCATTAATATCATGTACTTACATGGAGTATATTAGTGAGGCTCATCAATCGGGAGATAGCTGCATTGAATAAATGATCCTTTGTGAAGTACTCTGTTACCTTGTATTAGAAGAAAAGGTCTGTCACTAATTACTTAAAATTCTCAAACATGGAATATTGGGTTTTTAAATGAAAAAGAATTATTGATAATCAATTTCCATTTGTGAAACAAACCCATCTTATCTCTTTCATGAACATCACTTTGGCATGCAAACACATCATATATACAAACACGTGTACGGGAAAAAAAAATCATAAAAATTCAGGAAAAAAAATCATAAAAATTCACTTGATTAGTTTTCCCTCTGTTTCAGGATTTTAAGAACTTCAATCAATGCCAATGAGAAGTGTGTATTAGTAATCACCTTCTTATTTCCTTTAATAAAGCATCTTCCATTTGCCCCTACAAGAGGCCTTCATACTTGTAAATCCAGTTATGCTGGTGAAAGCCTGTCCACAGATTGCAAGATTATAATTCTGAAGTCTGTTAAAAGACCTAGAAGGTCCCTCACCACAGGGTTTAAATCAGGAGGAGTTTTTATCCGTAGAAAAATATTTTAAGTTAATTATGCAGGTATTTATGTCTCAGAACTTCTGAGTCTTGGATAACTGAATTGACACTAATCACAGCATGAAACAATACATAGGAAGAGATGAACAATCATTTCAGTAATTTTTTTTTTTAGGATATGCTAATATATTTTCACCAACAACTTTTTTCATTCTATATGAAACAACAGGCATCATAATGAGGTGTGAAACAAACAGATCAAAACCTTTCGTTAGGGATAACCTGCATAACTCACCTACAGCTTTGCTACTAGAAATGGAGTTACTTGATAACATTTCAATGCCATAGCATTTCATCCCTTAAATGAGGCACAAAGCAGAGAAATTTTGCCAATCCAAATCTTACTACTTTGCAAAAAAGTTCTGTCCCATAGAATTTGTTGGTAAATAAAATTAATTGTACAGAGAGTAATTCACTTAAAAATTATGAGCTACTCATCTGGGAAAAAAGCTTTTGGCTCTAAGTCAAGCACACAGTTTTAGAGTAAGCAGCAACTTATTTAGTCATTTACAAACTATGTAAGTGTTTCTTTTAACCTCAGAAATCACCAGATTCTTCTGCTCCCAGATCTTTCTGGCTTCAGCCTTCTCTTTCTTATTCAGAAGCTCAGGATTGGGCATGGTTCCTGAAGTCCTTGCTTCAATAAGTTTGGTTACAAGCGCCCAGAGGCGTGTCTGCCATCTCTGAACACCTGGCATAGCATCAGCTGAGATTAATGAAAGATCGCAGAAACAAATTTCAGTTACAATGAATGAATCCAAAACTTTAAAGAAAAGCAGAAAGGAAACTGAACGCTAGAATTAAACATTTTTTTTAAAAAAACCTGTATTTTAAATGAAAAATGTCAATGCAATTACAAATGCCTTTACAAATAATGCTGGGTTGCCTTAATGAAAAGAAATCAATAAGAAAATACGAAAGTATTTTTCTGCAATGACTTTAAAACATATATTTGCTGTTTTAAATATATAAATATATAAAGCAATAATATTTGCTATATCTTTAAAATAACCCAATGTTATGTCAATGTTAGAATACTCACCTCATGTTTTAATGACTCAATAAAACAGTTCTACATGCTCTCATTTTTCAAACTTGTGGAAGAATACAAACATACATATATACACACATGCATGCACACACATATTTTTTAAATTGAGATGTTTCTTCTAAAATTTGATTTTAGAAATTACATATACTTTTGTTGCTACAGAGATGCTACTGCACTAATGAGTATAGGCTGTGATCCTTGGTACCACCTTTTGACACAGCTTCATTTGTGATGGGGAGATTATAAGGCTGTTCACCGATTGGTAATAAATTAAATTAATTTCCTCCAATTCGAGTCTGTTTTGCCCAATGATGGTAATTGGCAAGTGATCCCTCCCTGTCTGCATCTTGACCCACAAGCCTTTCATTGTATTTTCTCTCCCCTGTCCAGGTGAGGAGGGAAATGATAGAGCGGCTTTGGTGGGCACCTGGCCTCCAGCCAAGGTTAACCCACCACAACGTGCCTGATTTCTTAAATTTAAACATTCACTAGTTTGTTATCATTAAGAAATTTGGACCAAATCTTAAAGATTTAAGAGATGTTTTTCACCTACTTTCCATTTTTTTCCCTGGAAGTATCTTTAGGCTGCTGACACCTCCTTCTGTTCACATTTTCCAATACTCTTCCAACATGACACGACGCCGAAATCCTTCTTTGTACTTCTTAAGTGGTAAACAGGTTGGTTTGAATGACTAAATGCATTTTTGCTAGCATTATACCTGCATGTGCTTAGCTTTCTTAAAAAATGTTTAACCACCAAGCTCTAGTATACTTTGCAACTAAGATTCTGCACCCATGATTCTCACACTAATTTAATTATTCCATTTTCAAGATAGAAAAATACAACAAAAAGATTGTGCATCACTGAATTAGCTGCTTCAGAGGGAATTATGTACCTGTGTACTGTTAGGGACACAGGAGTTAAAGCTTGATTCCAAGTGGTTGTTTTTTTTAAGAGACCTTTTCATCTGCCTAGCACTATACAGTTGTGATTAGATGGTGACAAAAAGTAAACTGAGAAAAGTCATAAAGCCCACTCCTCCAGTACATTCCATAATGCAATAATAGATAAATGAACACATATGAATGTAAAGGATGACAGACACCAACTGACAGACACCAACTGAAATAATGCTTAGTGCAGGCTGAACTAGGTAGCAAGAAGCTAACACCAGAAAGAATGAGGAAGTACCAGGCATGGAATGTTTTATTAAAGCTTTATGCAACAAGAGGGCTAGATTTAAATGTATGCATAAGACATTAAAATGTATGAACCACAGTAGATAAAAGAAATTAAGATCTGTCAATGTGACAAATTGCATGATGGCAGTAAATAAGTGCGTAGGAGGGTAAATCTTGTTCAAGAAATAAGCTCATAAAAATGTCATGTGCATACAAGTATTAGTTACTAGGAACTCTGATTATCTTCTGATGAGATTCTTCCAAGAAGTATTTCATAGTCCAGCTTACAAAAGCCATTGCATACATGTGTAAATAATGGAAATAATAAAACATTGCAAAGTTTTATCTGTAATCTGGTATGATTTAAGCAGCAGCTTATAATGAAGAAAATAATCTTAAAATAATAATTTTCAATCAATCATCACTAATAAAAAAATAAGAGAATGAGGTCCAAGTTTGCAGAAGAAAATACCACTTAAGAAGTACTTTCCATACATGCTTTTAGCTCCTAAGAGGTACACTGCTTGCAATAATCTTGCAAGTCTGCCTCTCAATGACAGCTTTGTGACCCGCTCTCTTTTAAAAGAAACAAACAATAAAACCTGCTCATTGTACTTTTTTGATTCAATTGTTCCAAAACTTGGGCATCAAGATCTGTATTAATTTTGTGTTTAAAATTTAACATACTAGAAAAAAAAACCCCAAACACAAACAACAGAAACAATCCAACTTACTTTTAGCATCCCACAAAATATCTTGTTCTGGAGGAGCAGCAAACAGAATGTAAAGACGTAGGGTGTCAATGCCGTACTCTTTGACAAACTCTTCGGGGTCTATTCCATTGTGCTTAGATTTGCTCATTTTTTCCCAAGCAACTTGGAGCTTCTCACCAGTTTTTAGGTGAACTGGTTCAGCTCCTAAATATTAAGACATACGCAAAACATTAAAACAAATTTTGCTCATTTGTAACAGAAATTAATTTTGTTCTCTAAGCATAAGAAGAAACAACTATTTCTAGTGGGTTTTTTTTGGTTTCCAAATAGCTTAAAGAGGAAAATCACTCATTGTAAACACCCTCTTCCCTCCAAAGTTTTTCCTACCTTAATGTTTTAACACAAGTAATATCCCAGTGTTTCCACTGCATCATGACAGAAAGTCTTCTACCATGTGGAAACTGTATCTGGCACTCATCCTATGCGCTACCTTAACAGCCCCTGAGATTTGAGCATTGTTGTAACCTGACATTTAAAACCTCCTAGATAGGTGTACTAATTTGGTACAGTTCTGACCTGCACTTAGCTTTTACAAACACAAGATTTCTACGTTTCAATTGCAGTAAGTTATCCTGACAACGTGCCTTCTGTTGCATGGATTTAGATGGAGAGGGGCATTTACACTGATAAGGGTGCAACCCAGCAAAACCACCTGCTACAAAAAAGCCCTAGCTTTTCTGGAAGAAAACAGGATAGTAGACAGTGGTAACCATAAGGGGTTTGTTTTGTTTGTTTGTTTGCTTAACTGACTTATGGGGTTTGTATATAGAACAACAGTGAAAACAAGGTTGCATGAGAGGAGAGTGCTTAAGGGAGGCAAATACGACCAAACCACTCTTGTTGCTACAGGTCCCCAAGCCAGGACTTGCTACTCCAGCTTATGCAGTGAAGCCACTGGAAAGAATTTGAGAAACAGCACTTTTTCCTATACATGTTTTACATTCCTAATATCAACTGAGTACACCAACATCTGCGTTAGCTTTGCCACAATGTTTTTGTAGGTTGTCTGTTTGCTGGGACTACTAGCTCCACTCAGCAAGCTGCTGAGCACTCTCTTAACAAAACTGACTTCTGATCTTTTGGACTATACTGGAGCTAAAATAATACCAGAGCACTGTTGCTGTGTTTGGATGCAATTAAAAGCTGCTGGGTTAATAGGGTCTCTACTCAGCAGTGCATATGAATCCAAAACTCACAGAAGTTGCTCTGCAGTTTAAATATTACAAAGATTCATTTTCTCTTCTAAATTTTCCCAGCACTGAGACTTGTACACTGAAGCAGTCCCTGACTTTCTGTATACACCTATGCCAATTTTCCCATGCAGTCTCTCTTACCAGTGAGATCAACCTCCTCTCTCTTCAAACACTGGCCTGTTGTTGTTAGTCTGAATGTCTGATTCTTGATAAGACCTTGAACCAAGAGCTTATGGAAAGGCTCCCTAAGGATGGAAGGAAAAAGAAACTTGTTGAAAAGAGCTGTCAAAAGCATACTTTATGATAAGCCTCAGGTGTTGAGCCAATCAGGCACAATTATTTAATACAAGAATGTCAACCTCACTATACATAAATGGTTGTTACCTTAGAAAGAGTACTTTGTGCATCTATTCATGGCGCCTGGCTGGCAAGTATAAGTATTTATTTGTACTCTGCACACATTCTTGCATCCTGATTTAGTACCGAGTTACTCTAACGTCACTTTTCAAATTAGCACATGGATAATACAAAAAAGTTTCTTGGCCAACAGTGCAATTTCACTAACTTCAAGCTAAATCCCCATGTGTAAAAACATTCAGCTACCTGACCTCACTGCTTTACAAATATTTAGTTCTAGCTTTGAACAAATCAAAATCTCGCTGCACATTTCTTTCTATAAATGGAGAAGATAGTTTCTCTAACATAAGCACTTGCATGCCTCATCCCTTTGCAGAACTAGCCATGAAGACCTAGCTGTAAGGAAAAAAAAGTACACTAGAAAAATGGCAATGCTGGAAAGTTATTATGTTAGCGGATCATTTTTTTAGCATCTTGAACATTAAAACCTTACTTTTCTAGCAAAATTTACATCAGGAAGAGTAAACTCTCATCAAATGTGTGTAGAATAGAGCTAAAAAGAGCCTTAAAAGCACCAAAGCTAAGGGCAGTAGTGCACAAACACATAAACTCTAAGTAAGCACTGCTCTAGTTGACAGATACATTATTGCAGCCACCTCCTTTAATGATCTTGCATTTCTAATTCCAGTCAGATGTCTGCCACTGTTTCCACTGAAAAAAAAAGGCAACAAAATTAATCTCTAGAGTTTTGGTTGCCACTCAACAGGCCAGGAAAGTAAGGCAGTTCTAACAGCAACCCCAAGAAGAGCAGGGGCCAGGGAGGAGGTATGGAGCCAGATGCAGAAGGTATACACAGTCTGAGAAGCCTCCTCACGGGACCCCCAACACAAAGACATTGGTGACCATCATTCTGGAGGACGTGCTAATCAGCGCTGGTTACTACTGACTTGCACCTCCTACTGCTCACATGTGTGCTCAACATTAAGCAATCTGAATCCTCCACACTTCCACCTAACGACATCCCACATATCTACCAAAACAACTTACATAAAAAGAATGCATTACTCCGATTTACATATTTTTTAAAAAGCAAGAATAAATCCATCTAAAGAAGAAACGGTAAAACCAGACTTCCACATTTTACTTCACATGTAGAAAAAAGTCATAATCCAAAACACTACTCACTTTTAAGGAGTTAATTTATTATTTTGCATGATTAGGAAATATAAATTATATGACATCTCATGATTTAAAACACAGTAATTTATTTAATAATATAGTTAAAATATTATTAAATTACATAACAATTATGCATGTTTTAACTGTATTAAAGCAGA
This sequence comes from Aviceda cuculoides, assembly GCA_035590195.1. Lineage (NCBI taxonomy): Eukaryota > Metazoa > Chordata > Aves > Accipitriformes > Accipitridae > Aviceda > Aviceda cuculoides. The sequence continues at coordinate 9,376,671 of JAVJGG010000009.1, forward strand.
TATCTTCCAAGTACTAGTCTTTAAATCCTTTGAAGACTCTGAATTAAGGACATATTTGAAAGAAAAGCCTTAAACTGGGAGAAAGTGACAGGCTTCATACTTTAACATATTCATGTTTGAACACGAGTTTCCTTCCTTGCATATTTTGTATACTTCTAAATATTGTGCAAGTACTGGCACATAGTGGCATACCATTCAGTCATCAAGCAGTACACGTTTCTGCCATGCCACCTGGTTTTATCAACAATGTTAAGTAAGACTTGCAATTCAAGCATCTCTCTAAATATTTTCCAGACAATATTTCACAGGCTGCTTGAAAAACACTGTTGTTTTGAAATAAATTAAAGGAACTTAAGGAGTGAGAACTGAAGTCAAATTTAGACAGTACATACAAGAAAAAGTATTTAAAAAATAGGAGGCAATAATTATCTAAAGTCTCAAATTATTATCTCAAATTATCCATGTGAACTAGAAGATGAAAATCAGGAAAAAAAAAAATCTTGTAATCCTGTTGTCAACAAATGGTGGGAAAAATGCTTCAGGACATAACTTTTCAGGATGAGTTTCTTTTACAAACTAAAGACATTACACCAAGGAAAAATAAAAAGAATTTTCCCCCCTATCATTCAGTACTTCAGTTTGTTTAAGGTCTCAAACAGTTATTAAAATAGCTACACTTGCTGCTATCTAACATAAAGCTAATGAGGTAGGCAGAACATCCAAATCAGATAGGGCTCTCCAGTGGAAGTGATTTTTCAAGGAACACTTTTTTTTAATAACAAAGAGTTAGTTCAGATCACACGCCAAGTTATTGAAAGCTGAATACAGGAATGAGCATTTCCTATTTTTGTTTATGCTGACAGAGGCTACAAAAATGCAATACAAAACATATTACTAAGTATGGGGAAAAAAACCCCCATGTGTTCCTAGTGGGACACTGCAGGAGAATGGAGACACGCACAAAATGAGAAAGGCAGAGGCCATCAAATAAACACAGTGCTGGGAAACAAACTGAGCCCTGTACTGAGTTTCTCCAGAAGTGCAGTGATTTTGCCAGGGCTGTGGCTCCATCTCATGCTCACAGGCAGAGTTACACTTTAATTTACATTAAAACTGCACACCTAAACCCTTCCCCTTCGAAGAAAGTGATGCATTTCTTGGCTGCGGAAGGGAACTGCTAAGACACCGCAGCACATCAGGTGTGATGCAATTCTCATCAAAATACTGCAGCACCCAGTCATGGCCTGGTGTCATAAATACCTCCTGAGCCATAGCACTGCGAACAATGGAAATTAAGCTATGTTCAGACAGACAGACATTTCCAGCATGGTAAACAAAGAGGCAGCTTGAGTTTCTCTGAGTGCTTGATGACATTTCAGACTGTAAGGATGCTGGAACAGGATATGCCTTCACCTGCCCATGAAGTCTGTTTGTGCCCATGCTGGAGTATGGGCACTGTGGCCCTAGTTGTGTGCAGCTTTTGATCATGTTGCACGTCAGATGGCACCCCACCTGCGAAGTCTGCCTGACATCTCTGGGAAGGATCAGCTGTGCTAGCCACAAAGTGTGTAATCCATCTTTTTCTTTTCAGTAATGTTCACAGACAGGTTCATCTCTGTGATAGACCAATCTCTCTATTCAGGAGCACGCGATGGATGGACGGACAAGCGTGAGTGGCAGATCAGGATCTCCTGCTCAGTGCCACATCCTCATGCTCCTTGCCCTGCTCTGTGGAAGGTGAGTTATGGGACTTTCAACCCAATTACAAATGACCCGGCTGGAAGGACTCTGTGAAGCCTGCAACAGTGATCAACAGTGGACCTGGAAGAAGAGATAGCCCTAGCAAGGAAGCTGACTGCATCCATTTGCATCCTGCACCTTCAGAAAGGCTGAGAGAGCCCGATGCTGTTCCCTGGAGTGAAGACAAGACCTTGGTCAGTCACTGTCTGCTGCGTTCAGGTTCCTGTGAAACCTGCTGCTAGGTCTAGCTGTAACAACCTGGAACTCTGTGGAAGGCCAGAACAGAAGTGACTGAAGGATGTGGAAGCTGATCATTTTAGGCAGAAAAAAGATCAAATGGTATTGAATGTTTCAAGATTTTACACAGTCAATAGCTGCGTGGTTTTGCTTAAAGTCAACACTCATGATAAAGTCCCCAATGAACACAGAGAAGCTCTAACATCCTTCCTTCACAGAATAAGCCATTTCTCTCACACACATATCTTCTTTTATTCTGTAACACAGCTGTGTGAAAATAGTGCCTCCTTACTTCACAGATTTGCTATCAGCTAGATCTGCTGACCTAATGGCAACAATAAACTTTTTTATTGCTTTACAATCCTTCAGGGAGAACGTGCTAGATTCCATTTCCACTTATTCATCAGACAGAACAGATTAGTAAAGTCTAGGGAAGAGCCAAATTCTGTGTAACTTGTACTTGCAGTAACACAGTTGAACAGATGTAACCGAGTGTGTCAGCACACACTCGTCATGGTGGATTAAGCTGGAACAGATGAGATGAGGAGGTTGCTGGCCCCAGCTGCCTACCTGGCCCCTCTCCCAGCAGTGGTCACAGGTGGGAGGGCTGAAGGGCTTGTGAATTAATTCTAGAACCGATGCACTGTACAGACCAGATTGCTAAAAAAAATGACATCAATTTGGGCTTAAACTGTTCTCACATGTACCAATACCCAGAGGGTGTGATTTATTCTGCCTTGGCATTACTGAGGAAATGAGTGACATTTCCCACCATCTCCAGTTCAATGCATTAAAAAAAAAAAAAGAAAAAAAAAAAAGGTAAAAGATCATGCCCCATCTTCAGTGGATATTTAAACTGCATTGACACCTTTACAATTTTAGATGTCTGCAAGCACTGCATTTTCTATGAAAGCATGTGTGATATCTGTCAATGCCTATTTTATGTATGATGCTTTTAATATTTCTATAATAATGAAGTACATCATATTTGAAGAGATTGCTTTGGAAATCTAAACTATGGAATTTTTAACTGTTGTTTTCAACCTCATTATTATATTAAGAACCATAAGTACAGAATTAAAGACTATCAGGAAATATTTCAATGGATTTGAAAGTCAGAGGATAGATGGCAAACAATGAAAACTTCCATGAAGAAAACCTATCAAAATGAAAATTAATACAGATTAATAGGGGAATCACAAAAATGTCAGGATACTAGATAACGCTTTAAATGGTGGCAGCTCTCATTAACTGAGATATAGCAGAATTTTACTGATTTAATCAGTGAACAAGACCTGAGCTACTAGAAGAAGACTGAAAATGCACAAGAGGGCAGTGTTTTTTAAAATTTTTATGTTTTCCCTCAGAACTGTGGGCTTTGACACCATGACTTTAAGCTTACTAACAACAAGCTTGTTGTTTCTAATCACCCTTTTCAGATCAGTCAGACCAGTCCTTGAGCATTCCTAACAGAAGACTGAGCAAAAGTGGCTTCTGACCAATGCTAAAACATTTAAAACATGTGGCAATATTTATAAAGGAGTTGTGATTTCTATATCAAAACAAAATCCTAATTTGACTTCATGGCTTAAAAGCACCTAATGCTTTAACTTGCGTAGAGCTAAAGCAAGCAATTTTGTGCATGATGATGAATTTGTTACAGTCATCTTGCAGTCTGAGCACATGTACAAGCAGTACAAACCACAGACCCTAGGGGCAGTGCTGTAACGTTTCTCCACATGTGCAGTGTTCTTGAGATTGTGTATGGCATCAAAGGAATTCTCCAGTCTTGCAAACTACTTCTACAGAAAGCAGTTTTGATCTCTGCTATTGGCACTAGTCACAGTCAGTGCTTCTTAGGCGTTTTTTTTGATTGAAGTTAGTGTTTTCTTCTGCAATTTACCATATTTAGCCCAGTCTACACTACACAGCTTTGGTGCTACTGCTGTCACAGTGCAGTGTGAACAAAACACATTCCAAATTAATACAGCTACAGAATCAGAGAGTCTTAAAATAACGTAGGTTGTTAGGGACCTTTGGAAGTCATTTGGTCCAATTCCTTTCTCACAGCAGACCTAACTTCAGGTTGCTGAGGGCCCCGTCCAGATGAGTTTTGGAAATACCCAGTGATGGAGATCCCACAACCTCTCTGGTCAAGCTGTTCCAGTCTGATCACCTTCACTGCCAAAACTATTTTCCTTCTGTCCAGCTGGACCTTGCTGCAATCTATGACTATTACTCCTTTTCTTTCTCTGTACATCTCTGAAGAGAGTCTGGTTCTGCCTTCTCTATAAACTGTAGAGGGCCTCGGCTGGACCGAGGGGCCTGGGGAGGATATTGACCTTGACAAGATTACAGTGTTCCCTTGAGAG
>JAVJGG010000009.1:9386846-9403137 GCA_035590195.1 Aviceda cuculoides
CCAGACCTTGCAGCACAGTTTTAATTTGTGATTACAGCAAATCAATTTTTGCTTGGAGTTATACTGGCAGCCCTGAGAAACAATTTAAAAATAAATTTTAGAAGCTCAGGTTACTTTCTGCTAATTTCTCCCTGAATATAAGTCGTTTGTAGGAGCCAATAATCACATTTAATATACTTCCACTTGTTGTAAATGATCCCTCTTTAAAACTCTTACTGTTAGAACAATGGCATTATTCTGATTTCAACAAAACTTGCAACCTGTGACACACTTGTATATAAATACCACTGGCTATATGTAACAAATGTATGCAATTTATAACTGCATGTAAATTTAAATGTATGTATATGTGTAATAATACACATATAATAAATATTACACATATGTATATGTGTAATAAATATACATACTAAATGGGGACTGGCTATTTAATATTTTCCAACTGCATATTTAGTCTCTGATCAGGCTTGATGACTGAGCTGCAACTTGTATCTGCCTGTCTGTCTGATACTTCAGCTTGCCGAGGCAAGTTTACAAGAATATCACCACTTAACGTTTTCCTTCACTCTGCCCCAGGTCCTTCTCTACCAGCAAATTTTTCTTTCAATGGGAATAATGTAAAAGAAATTTTATTTCTAACTGCTCTTTAATATAGAATAACATTTTAATTAAACTGTACATATAAGCAGACTTGGCCAATGTAAAATAACATTGTATTGCATTGAAACAGAATGGCTTTTCAGTCAAAAGCAAGAATAGAGTCATTGAACAATAACTCTATCTGCTTCATGCCCCTGATGTTGCCTGTACTCTAAATGGACATGGCTCACTAACACAGAGACAGCATGGGCATCTTTCAAAATTTATGCAATTTATGTCAATATTGTGATTATAGGCACAATACTGTAATCGCATTAGACAATCTTCAGACAACTAACCCAATTACCTGGACTTGTATAACACTGAATAACTTGGGCCTCTCCTCCCATTTACGATTGCTAACTTTATTGTCGCTCAAATACTCACAGACTTTTGTATCTTTCCATCTTGCTTTCCTTATTAATTCTAGGTATTAAATGTAACTAATAAAAAGAAAAAAAACTATTACTGGAGAGAGGGCCTAAAGGAAGGGATGACATAACTTCTCAGAGCAAGGAAAACCAAGGAAGACTATGCACACACAAAAGTAATAGCTCAACAGATTTGAAACTGTAGCGGACATATGGATGAGCAATACCGAAGACAGCTGTCAAATAGGTGAGAATTAGGAAGCCAACTAAAGGTGAGAATTTTAAAAAAAGTTAATTTCAGCAAACTACCACATTTTAGGCTAAGAAACTAATCCCGTACGCCTTTATTTCTAACTAAACAAATGCCCTTGATTAACTTCTAAGTATGGCAGCCACAATAACTAGCCAGAAACCATAAGGATTTGCTATACATCAAAAGTACATTGCTGCCTGGTAAACAACAACATCATTTTTTAATTAAGGTCCGGAGAAAGCCAAGAGTGCAGACAGTGACTTCCAGTCACATCAGGAAAATTTTTCAGTTGAAATTAGGAATTGTAGACCAAGGCATTTCTAGGGATTTTACTAAACCTGTGGATCTTGTTTAGTAAGGCTTCCCAGCAAGAGTCACACTTTAAAATACACTGTGTATGTAATTTAAATAGGCACATCTGAGAAGAAATTTTCTATACAGAAACATGGAAGTAAATGTGTGTTTTACATAACATACATGTCATCAACAAAGGTCAAAACGCATGTTCTCAGAGAACCACAGAGCTGCTGTGTGTAAGCTACCTAATTAAAAATGAAAACCACTGATATTCTACCCTTCAAATGTTAAAATAAAGTTAGATGTTATGAAACTGCTGCATTATCAGTGAGACCCCTAATGACATTTGTATGTCTGATTCCCCTGCCTGGCCGCCTGATAATGCTCCTGTTCGGTCAGTCTGTTAATAGCAGCTTTGCATTGTACTGCTGATGTAAAACTTCTCTGGGATATCTCATGTTCTACCAGTTCCTTCTGCAGAACCTGTATGCAAACTCCAGCGTACAGAGTATCTAAGCAGCCCTCAAGATTAGACAACTGATTTTCATGACACATCTCTCTACTTAATTTAGGCTGTCTTATTTCTTAAACAGCTGGACTACAAACGATAAAGATTACAGCATTGACAAGATGCATATACTTCCTATCTCCTTCAATCTGAATTACATGCTGTCATCTGTAATGTACAGTGACCGTGACTCTTCATGATAAAGAATTACATAGCTGAGGAAACACTTTATTGTTGGACTATTACTAAGCAAATGAACACGACGTTAGCTTCCTTAACAAAAGGACATAATTCAATAATAATTATAAGCTTTATATGAACTCTGCTGGTGAAAGATAATGAAAATTATTGTAGTAAATGAAGTAAGAAACACTGTTAAGAAATGGGGGGTAGGGAGAAAATGATTCTGGTCTCCCTTCTTAATTTCCTCCAACTTAAAAACAGTGAGCTTTGCTTCAGCTTATTCATGAAGAAATAGCAGTGGGTGTCTGCGTTGCAAAAAAGGAGTTTTACAGAGTATGTAAGGAAAAAAAACCCCAAACCTATGCTGGGTCAGACCAAGCATCATTATGGAGTAGTATCCTGTCTCAGAGTGGTCAGTTGAACACTTAGGGAAAGAGCACAAGAAACAGGCAGGTACAAAGAAATCTCTCCCAGTCTGCAGTAAACACAGCATTGGCTTACCTGGGACAGAAACAGTTCACCCATTCTGGAGCTGTTTCTAAAGGTGAGGCTCCCTTTCCTGTGAAGGTGCTTACATCAGGCAACACCACAGGTAAGTCTTCATAAGGCACGGGGACAGTGCCGCATGTCTGGCAGTGAATGATAGGAATAGGTGTTCCCCAGTACCGCTGTCGAGATATTAACCAGTCTCTTAATTTGTCACTCGTTAGGTCTCCACCTATTCTTTTAGTTTTGGCCTGCTGGGTAACAGCTTTTAAAGCCTCCTGCCGAGTCATGCCTGTGATCTGATTAAAAAAAAGAGAACCAGAAGAAAGAATAATTTATACTTGCTGTCAGTGAAAATGCAAGAACAGACAAAAAAAGTGACAAATGCAATTTCTAAGAGTCAAAGTTTATGAGCCTCATATTAATTTCCCCCTTCCCCCTGCTTAACAACCTCCTACCCAAGAGACTATTCACATACCAGCTACTCATTTAACTCCTCTTGCTCAAGGGATAATATTCTTGATGGTCTGAATAGAACAAGGCTAAGAAAGAGTCTTGTAGACCTCTTCAGCCTTTATTGGCAGATATTTGCATTTACTGCTGATATTTTAATCAACTAGTGTATGCTGAAACTTCCACAATATCACCAACACAAGGTAGAGACTGAGGAAGAGCAAATGGTAAAACAGCTTTCGTTCTCCTGTGTTCATTTTAGGTTTTTCTATTCTTGCTTCCACATACATCTGAACCACTTAGACCCTACCTTTAATGTAACAGAATATGAACTTTGTGTCTGCTATCAAATGCATTTTTTCAAGAACTATAACACCATATATATCTTATTTAAAGACAAGATTTCTATGTCACTTCAGGTAGATATGTTACCATAAAGGCTTACACTACATTTCAGTGAACGCGTGGAAAAAGGACTAATATGTTAATATTTAGCTTAAAAAAATCTATTGAGATGATAAAATAAGAATCAACTTTTAACATGGGTTTAATTATTCAGTTTTCATTATAAAACTCAGACCAATACTGTACCTTCTTCTCATGTACAAAAGGAAAACACTCAAGTTTATTGCTACAGAAAAGCCAACATATTTCATCATCATATTTTTCTTAGAAATTTGGTAGTGTAAGCCTGGCTTGAGTCTTTAAAAACTAAAAAAAATAAAAAATAAAAATCCCTTTAATCATACAAAGTATTTGGCACTCTTGAGAAAACATATTTAGTTTGCATTGTTATTGTAAGTTGGAAAGAACTCCATACTTGTATACCCACCTCTGCAGAATTAATGACTTTCTCCAAACCATTTGGCAATGTCTCAATGACTTCCGTGAAAGAAATGCTCAGATTCTTAGCTACTGCAGCATCTTCTGCACTAGTACTAGGAATTCCTAGGAGGCGAGAAAAAATAAATCAGTTCTGGGATTGACTAACATGGATATCAATCATCAGTTTGAGGATGAAATGTATTATTTCTATGATGCTCTCTTAATAATGACTTATGTTTGCCCAAAGGATTTTAAAAATCTAAGAACAATAAAAAAGTTTTCATGTTCTTTAAGCAGTGAAATTCAAGCAGCAATAATTACAAACACATTTTCTCAGTTTCTCTGTAATCCAAATGTTCATCAATGTCCTACCTCAGAAAAGGCTGAAAATTTGATGGTTCCAAAAAAGCCTAAAAATAAAGCTACAGAATTTGGATAAATAATAAAATTTTCAATACAGTTATATTATCTAAATATATTTAAATAATGAAAATTTTAATTATTTGCTAATATGAGAAACAAATACTAAACAAACAGCCAAGATAGTCTTCTTGTTTCAATAGTAAATTTAATCTCTTTCTAATTTCATAGTTTTTTAAAATGTACCACAACACAACAAGTCTCTAACATTACTATCCCTTTAACTTATGAACAACACGATCTGTTTATAAAGTCAGGAAAACAATTTAAATAGCATCAATTTTCTATTCAGAATATAACTACTGAGAGTGCTTCCTAGTGCTGCTCACATCAGTTATAGAAGTCACAGTACTTAAGGCCCCTGATGCTATCCTTCTGTTTGCATCTTATTATTTGGGACAGTCATACATCCTAGTTCTACTTTGGAGGACAACCTTTCAGGATGAGTTAAGAAATTTCTTAACTTTATTATCACATGTATTCTGAAATAACACTGATATAACAACAGATTTTTTTTACTTCCACGGAGAGATCCGTCTTTCTGCACATTTTTTCCTTTCAGTGATAATTTATTTAACATTTTGAACAATCTTACACAATTGCTGTCATTTTTAAAAGACAAAGAAATTTATTCTGACAAGCCAATGCCAACATTAAATTGGTGAAAACTATAGACAAAAACTCTCAAATATTGCTGAGCACATTAGAATTATTAACATACAAACTACTTCATTCAAAACCAGTGTAACAATCTTTGTTCAGGCAATGAAATGCCTGCTATATGTTAACTCTGTCAATACATGGAAGTTTAGAAGCAGATAACTAAAGAAAACCAAGCAGAACTCCCCTGTGACAAATAAGTCCTTAACTAGCAAAATACGGAGTCGCTACTTTATCTTTCCAGCAGATGTACGCTCCTGCTGTTTCAAGGCCCTATTATAGAATAATGTACATATCTTAATTTGTCAAATAGCCCTGCAGCCTGCAACAGGTGGCTTCACAATATGGTCTACAAATGGAAAAAAGCAGGTCCCACTTTCTGGTCCTCCTCCTTTTGAAAAGATGATGCTATTAATGTACATTCACAAAGCTCAACAGCTGGCATCCAGAACTTCCCAGTAACAGCTGGGCGGTTTCCAACAGACATAAGGCCAAGGGACGTGCCAGTGAGCCAGCTGGAAGCTTTCAATGAAAAATAAGATTAGGTATCTCAATTATTTGGCTTCTCTTACATGAGGAAAGGCTCTGGGTCTCAAAACCAGATTAATTTCTGAAGTGTAAGATGCGGGCATGTTGTTAAGTAAGGTATACAGCCCAAGTGGGTAATTTCCATCAGCCTTGTGAGGGTCACCCAAGAGATCTTTGCACCATCAGCTGGTTTTATTCAGTCCAGTTGTTGTGCGTGAACAGCCAGTATTGGCAGTGGTGTAGAAAAGCAAGCAGTAGCTCCAGGGCAGGAAAGAAGTATCAACAACAGGGAGGCAACAAAAGGGAGTTAAAGTATAAGGGAGGTAGTGGAAAGGGGGAAAAAGAGATAACTATTTCCTATTAGGACTGGCACAGAACATTGCCTGCTCAATGCAGCTGAGATGAGACCACAGCAAAACACAAGAGTTAACAAAAAAGCTCAGTGGGTGCAGCTTAGACACCATTTTTAAAAGTTAGTACAATTTCCAATTTTCCTTAGAAGGACAGTCACATCACCTAACCACGTGCATTCAGCTGCCCACGTCGAGGGGCCAGGCTCCCTTGTGCAGGAAAGGGGTAAGACAGGCTGCTTCACAGAACAACTTTGAGAACAGAAGCCTACTCCAGGCGATTCGGGGTATCTTCTAGCAATGACCTTCCCCTTATGTTTATGGATCCTCAATCCTAAATCAGGTGTCTTAAATTACGGGAATGCTTCCTTTACAGATAAAGGATCCACAAGATAACTGACCAAGACTACCTGAACAGAATTATTACCTATTCTGAATTATTTTACTGACCTCAATACAAATATTATCTGATAAAAGTCAAACTTGGAAGTTTTGTACATTTACTGTCTGAAAAATTTCTCTGTACAGATACACATAATTTACATAAACATAAGACACAAAAAAAGCTAAAAGTTTGGGTTGTTTGCAAAATATTTATGTCAAACAATGGTACAGTTCTGTTTTGATTAAGGATGGTGAGAGACAGCCAAATACACATGCACTGTAAGTAATCAATCCTCTTAAGATATGCAGATCCTCAAATTTAGCTCATTAAACATACTAATTTTATAATGTTTCCATTAAAATTTATCATCCTGTAAATCTCTTCCCCCAGACAGATCCCACATAGCTACTCTTCCCTGCCTTCTTCACTAATGAAGAAAGGAATGAAGAACAGAGTTCTGAAGTCAAGAAGAGAGCCACTGTGTTCAAAGATTCACTGCAATGGTATCTCATGCTCCAATGCAGCAACTGAAAACTGTACTATTCTACTTACACATTAAATGTCACATACCTATTTTAGTATCAAGAAAATTCTCAAAATTGGTTTTTGCTGAAATGACTACAGGAATCTCCTGATCAGTAAGCAAATTCACAGCTGTCACCTTAGTGAGTGAGTCTGAAAACAAATGTAATGAACATGGTAAGCAAAATATGACAGAAGATATGCTAGGAATGTTACTTACTGTTAGAACTCAGTTTATCTTAAACATGCATGAAATTTGAATGACAATTTTGTTTAAAAAAGAACAAAAATGAAAAGCCTAATCATATTTCTAAAAAGCTCAGACATATCAAAATTTTTAGTAAGTCAGACTGATACATTTTCATTATTAGAAAACATAAACACCTGAAAAAAGCCAGAGTAACATTTGGATTGTAATAAAAAAAATGATTCATTGACCAAAATGCAGGCCTGCTGCAAAGCTCTAGTAAGCCCTGAATTATATACTAGCATACATTATTACAAAATCACGCAAAAAAAAATCCAGTTATTCAGATGAAACTGAAGGCAAGCATATATCCTACACTTACGATTTGCTCTTACAAAAGAACTACAAAGCACGAGGAATATTGACCAGTGTAAAAAAACAAAAACAAAAACAAAAAACCAACCTAAATAACCTATTGATTTCCAAACAGAATATTCATATTAATATTAGATACAAGGAACCAATGTCCACAGGGAAGGGGAGAGAGGAGACAATCAAGGGCGAGACCTGTGATAAACTGAAGTTGATTTACAACATGTAACTTGGGGGGCTCGACAAGAAGAAAATCAAACCTGAATGCTCCAATTTCTGAGGATTCAAACCCCAGATCTCAATTTGGGCCTGTTTCTAACTTTTTCAGTGCCTTTAAGTTGATGATAATTAAAATACAGACGGCTTAGGCTTGTATTGCAATGCATAAAATCTTCTTGAAACAAAATACCAGCATTTTAGAGAACAAGGCTACTATATCTCATCACTTTTCTTAACACAAGCGATGTATTTACTTATTTCTGATTAATACTTTTTGAAATTTCAAGTGTCTGAGATATCCAGATTCTAGAGAAATTTTCTCACATTCAAACCACTGCACACAGCTTTCCTCCTCTGTTTTTTTTTTAAAAAAAAGTACAAAAGGAATCATTTCACTCTTTAAAAGCAACTACCCAAAAAGCCTCATGAACAGGAAGCTGTGTGGGTAGGACAGTCTGCTTTTAAAAATAAATTCTCTCTTCCACCCAGCAATAATTTTATGATGGAACCCAAAATAGTAAGTCCAGTTTATGAAGGCACTCTTTCTTGTGCTCATTTGCTCACATGATTATTAAAACAGCCATAAAGAGAAAGTATTACAGTTACAAATGTAAAAGAATGTACACATAGTGTTATAATAAGATAATGAGCAACGTAAGGGTCAAATCTCAGACACCTCACGCTGTCAAAACTAGAAGACTTACCAGATTCTAAATTAACATAAATTTTTCTAGGCTAAAAAATTCAATGTTTGAAAACTGGCTGCTCACCTCTGTTTAAATAGTAATAGCCTGAAATACAGAGCTGTACTCCAAGAGTAAAGGTATTAGAACTTTTAAGTTACTTTGTCATAAAATAGCTTTTTTTTTTCTCTCCTAGAAAACAAAAACTTACTCTCCTAACTATTTAAGTGACAACACAGTCAAAAAAGGGAGTTACAAGACTATCTCCATTGAAAAGAAGACAATCACAATTAATTAAATTAAATGTTTAATGTTACTAGCAATTTTTTTTTTAAATCTTGGTTAATGTGAAAATATGGTCTATTCAAGGCCATCCAAAATTTCTTTTTACTTAAATGCCATTGTTGGCCCTTCATATGTACCATGGCTGAAATGCAAATCTGAAAGTCCATGTAGAAATTCTTCTCCTTTTGTGTTTTCCTCTTTAAAAATACCAGTGTGTGCCTTTGAAATGCTCAATAAATAGTAAGAAGTATCAGCCAATTTCAACTGCATATAAGAATGCACATAAGTGTATTTGCAAGTAGCAGGAATTGTGCCCTTTTTTCAAGGACTTATGGCTGTCATTATTCCAAATCAGAGTTTCTTTAGCTCAACCAAAAGGTGAAGTTTATTGTTAACAGACAGAAAAAAGCCTTTCCAATTATTTCCATGTAAAAACAATATAAAAAATATACTGTCCTTATTAAAAACAAATTTTGCACTTGTGTGGTTTGGATTAAAGCACAAGATCCAACAAAGACACAGGCACATGCATGAATGTGAGTTTTGCGGTTAGTGCTTTGATTTGGATGAACTGTAAGAACTGCGAATTTGTTCCTTTGTTCCTTAACAAAAATTCTCCAAGCTTTGCTCAGCTCTGAGACAAGGGCTCTACATACTCAACACATTCAAGCTCCATTTTTTTCTGCTAGAAAACAAACTTTTTTTAAGGTTATAGAAATGAAGCACTTCAAAATAAAGCAGGTTCTGTGCAACCATCACGATTTCCCACAAAATTCCTGCTTCATTGCTGTTGACATCAGATGTTATATAGTCAATGAAGCCTCATCTTTACCAGTGAGGAAAAAAAAAAATATTGAACACCAGCCTGAAGTGGAAACAAAAACTATTCAGTATACATTGTATTTACTCTTGTAATTTTCAGGTTTTCCAAACAACAAAAAAGTAGTAGGCCAGGGATGTTAAATACAGGCACAATCGGTGGTAGGAGTCTTCAGGAAACCAGTTAACACCCATTAAAGAATTACCACTTATTTGTATCCTCTGTACAAGTCATGACCTGCCATAGGGATACTCCAAATTTATTCTATTAGAGTCTTGTATTAACTAAGGATCTGCACAGCAGAGTACTATTTTGCTATCTATCAACGATCCACTTTGCTGTGTATCGGCAATCAATTGCCCTCTTTATATTCCCTATGACAGGAAGATATCATCACTGGTGCAAGAGTTGGTTCTGCTGTCTTTGTGCTAATGACAAATTACCATACAGCTGTGAGATTTTCCAATGGGCTGACACAGTCAGAGTTGGACTGCTCACTTCTGGTACATGAGGAAACAAGAATCTGTTCCATTGCTTTTATATACTATGAAGTGTTACAGCCATGGTAAAAGGAAGAATTCTAACGTAGCTGCTTGTACCACATCTGAAGCCAGGACAGGCTTATGTGATACTGTTTGACATATACCAAGAATCAGAAGACCTGTTCCCTCTCAACAGGAACAGCTCCTGCTCAGCTTGACACACATTCTCTGAAGATCATTCTCTAAAATTGTTAGTCTTCTACAACAAAATGTAGTACGATAAAAATATCACCTTTCCCTGGGACGAACTCCCTCTGAAAGACTTCCTTGAGGCTGCTATTCCCATGCAGCAGTCTGTGAGTCGGTAAGATACATAAATGGGAAGCTCCATAGATGGCTTCAGGCGTATAGGTGTAAGCTGCTAGCTTCTCTCCTGTTACTTCACCATTAACCTGAAAAAAAGCAGGAAATTCCCACTGGAAGTGCAGTGGTTTTACATTCCCCTTCCTTTTTGTGCAACTAACAAATCTACATGACCCTGTAGAAATACACAGTTCTGAATATCAAAGCCAGATTCATTCCCTCTGTAGGGAGTTTCCAGAATCAAACTTTGACAAAATTTACTTTTAAGACCTTCAGAAAGTTGCTTTACAGTCTTGCCTCAGTTTATCCAGATATACCTATAAAAAAAATTTTCTAAAATCCTATGGTATATTACATAGTGCTACTGAGAGAGATTTAATCCTTGGTGAAGTAACTTGGAATCCTTCTATTCACTTTTAATACACATGCCCTCTTTCCAAGAAATAGAAATAGATGTAGCCTCTGACATCTAAAAAGAATTTAAGATTTTTCAGCTACCAGGCTTTCCACCACACTTCTCTGATGCAGTCAATGCTGCAACTTATGTACAGGAATAAAATAATAAAAGGTGGCACAACATTAAAACAACTGGACATAAAATACAAGTAATAAACTTAGAAGACTGCTCAAGAATTACCACCTGGCACTATCAACAGGCTTTATATCAATTAACTGTGGAGTGTATGGGGGTCTAAGAAGGAGATTTTTCTACAACAGGTATTGATACATATTTTCAGAAACTATTGATAAAAACACTTAAATACAAAAATACACCTTCTAGCAGTGTCCAGTTCATAAGTATTAAGAAAGTTTAAGCTGTCTCAATCTGAAGTTCCCCAAAATTCAGTATTTTAAAATAAGAAGTCACTTTTAAAATTTTACACCAGAGTAAATAAGGACAATAAAGCTTTGAAGCACAAGGGCTGAAATTCCATCAGGTCTCTGAAAATCTCTTCTGTCACTATTGTATTCAAGAAGCCTTTTGCATCTCTTCAGAAAAAGGGGAAAATTTGAAGTCCTTCTGTAGATGATTACAATTTTCTTAAGGTTTCTTTTTCCTTCCTCTCCTTTCTTTCTATCTAGACTTCTCTGTAGGTCCATCACTACCTAACTGTGTGGTTTTCATTATTCTAATTATCGTATGTAGTACATTAAATCATGGACAAATCTAAGTAAAGGGGCTCGCCTGAGGTCAGCCTGGGTCTGACAGAAAAGATACTGTGCAGAGAGAAGCAAAAGCCCAGCTAGATCCCAGCTGACGTGTGCAGTACCTCTAGATACTGCTGTTGGCACTGCTCCCCTAAATGTCCTGGCTTTCAGGAATGCTTATTAGCTGGCATGTATTTTGGCATAAATACACACAGCCAGTTTGTATCCGATGTTGTGCTTGAACACACAAACCCTTTCCTAAGGAGGATAGCAGGGAGTATCTCTTCAACCCACAAGTGGTGTTCTTGGGGAATCTGTGCTGGTGTGGGCATGAACACATAATAACCTCTTTTAATAGGTTTCAAGCTTTTTAGATCTGAAAACCCATTCCCGTTTCACACATCACACATTTCAGGGGTTGCGGTTAGCCCAACCAAGATAGCAGTATTGAAATTTTTGACTTACCTTTAGCAAGAAGTCAAGATAGCATCCAACGCAGTCACCTATCCAATTTGCTTGCATTTCTTTTATACCATACCACTCAGGGAGATCGGACAAAGCATCAAACATAGCCTGATACAATAAAAGAAAGAATTAAGACATTCAGCTTTTGCAAGCATACGAATTAAGACTACGGGTTTAATTATAACAACAGCAAAAAGACAAGGTGCTGCTAAAAACATAGGAAGAGGTGTTTTTGTACTGCTGCTGCCTCAAATTCATCTCTTTGAGAACAGAATTAACATGGCACAAGCCAGAGGCATGTTGTCTCCAACAGAGACCATGCTGTTATTAGAAGAAGCCTTCCTTTTGAATGGACTAAACCTTCAACACAGAACAAGACCATTAGATGAAAACAAACACAGAAAATATTCCCAATGACTAACTTGTTGGAAGTTTAAGTGACCTAATGAGCTGAACAAGACTACAGATACGTAAGAGATGTGGTTGCAGGTATGAAGCCTACATTGGATTCTTTGTTCTAGACAATAGACTGGAGATGGCAGTCAGACAAAAGACATTTACATGTCCTAAAATTTTCAAGCTCTGACTTAAAATGGCAAAATAGAGTTTCCAGCTGCCAATCTATTTTTCATATTTCATATTGATATTTCATCCAAGCACAACAGGCTGTAAAATTTAGTGGGATCTTTATGTGATATTGTCCTGTAAAAAAACCCAACCCAAATCATAATAATAAGGGTTCATATTAAATCAATGAAGCTGGTGAAGGGTCCAGAGAACAAGTCTTATGAGGAGCGGCTGAGGGAACTGGGGTGGTTTAGTCTGAAGAGGAGGCTGAGGGGAGACCTCATAGCTCTCTACAACTACCTGAAGGGGGCGTTGTAGTGAGGTGGGGGTCGGTCTCTTCTCCCAAGTAACAACTGATAGGACGAGCAGAAACAGCCTCAAGTTACACCAGGGGAGGTTTAGACTGGATAATAGGAAAAATTTCTTCACCGAAAGGGTTGTCAAGCCCTGGGACAGGCTGCACAGGGAAGGGGTTGAGTCACCATCCCTGGGGGTATTTAAAAGACGTGTAGATGTGGTGCTTAGGGACATGGTTTAGGGGTGGACTTCGCAGTCGATGATCTTAAAGGTCTTTTCCAACCTAAACGATTCCATGATTCTATATTATGCAGCAGAGACGAAATTAAGTGTTGGGTCCTTCATTAGCCATAATGTCCATTAGCCCACCTGTAACTTTGATGTATATTTATAGTCAGCGAGAGATATATCCATATATTTATGTGCTTTCTGATGTGTGGCATGGAAGCATAACAGACTATTCCAAGTCAACTAATATTTGCCTAAACAATTTGAACAGTATGTTTTTAATAAACGAAATCTATAAAAAAGTAAAGACTACATACAAAGGGATGGATAACTCAAAGCTCATCTCATTTTTCACTTCATAACACTTCACATTTTTGTTGTGAATACTCCATGACTGCCCAAAATCTTCACTTTGGCAGAAGTACAGCCAGAGGCATGAGTCACTCGGACAGATAGTGGATATGCTGAACAATCAGTTAAAATCTAAGAATAAAGCAACATGTCGAATAATTTTGCCTTAGCTGTGACTCCCAACATCAGTGTGCAAGCTCTTTATTATCTAATTAATTGCTAACAACTTGCAAGGATGGACAGTAGCTACTACATGTTGCTCAAATTAAATAGTGGGTAGTTAGATAATTAGTGAATATACAGCTCATTCCTTTTCAACTGTTGTGTTTTAGCTACAGCCTTAAATATTTTCAAAGAGAGATGCATAAAAGACATTATAAGAATTACTTTCTAGTTACTGCTCTGTTGTATATCTATCATTAAAAATACAACAAAGGGCATGTCCTTCATAAATCATAATATCATACCACCACTTGGGATTATTGCTTTCTACATCCTTAAGAATCTAATTCATTTTCTGATTATTTAAAAATAAAACAATGGTAAGATTTTGGAAGGGTTTTAATTGTATTGTGACTTTAATCAGCTCTAGCTCACAATTGCAAGCATACTGTGTCACAGAGAATTCCAAATTCTCATTATTCTCATTAATTTTAGTGTTCAGAGACTACTGAGCTTTATCAGCCATGAATAATCCATGTACATATATACCTACCAAAGTATAATGAATAACTGGAGATACAGAGAGAGCTATATAGACAATAGTTGGATATAGTCTTTGTAAGAATTTTATGCCTTTTAGAAAGAGTGGAATTGTGCCAATACACACAGAACTGGCTGGACACATTAGCATATTTTTATAAATTCTCCTGCTTGGATATCCATCCTAATCCACACTACATTTTGCTGGCAGAAGCAGCTAAGTGTGCACATGCTCTACTGAAACTGTACAGTCTATAATTGCTTGCCAGCAAAACTTTCTAGATGTTTTTTCACTGCAGGATTAATACATCAAGATCCTTAATACCAGTGTGATAATAATTCTAACTTCAGTTACTTGGCCTTATTAGGACTCAATCTTACTTAGCCCAATTCTTCTATTGATAATGGAGTTGCTTCATGTAGCTAAATACATAAAGAGCCAACTTAGCTTCACCTGAATGAAGATAACAAAACTTACTCTGCATGATGACACAGCCTAGCAGAGTTTGCAAACACAAACCCTTCACATCTTAATATGCACACGAACCATAGTATAGTGTGATTAAAAAACCCCAACCAAAACAATCTTAAAAAAAAAATTCAATATGGAATTAGGATTCTCTGTTCTTTGTACTCAACACTGCTTTGGCTTCTTGTCAAGGCTACAAATAGCAGGTGAAGTAGAAACTGAACAACATGTAACACACAAACACTTTACATAGTGTTACAGAGGCAAAAAAATACACAGTATGTATATTGCTCTCACGTTAATAAGTGTTTCTGGATGGTAAAAAAACCTAGGGAACTCACTAACAGGAAAGTAGAAAAACATTAATTTTTTACACACGAGTGCACTAGTACATTCAAAATTCATCTGTGCAAATTAGGGTTTTTTTTAAAATTGCCTAAGGGAAACTCTTTTAAAAAAACTTTTCATTTTCAAATCCACTACACCCTGCAAAAACACAAATCTATAAATATATGTTAAAACTATTATTAATTTTAAAAAGTTACATGTAGCCTGTTTGGCTATATGAAACTCTTGAATTGAAGCTGACCAACATTAGCATAGAAATTCCTGAATATTATAAGCTAGTGTTTGAAAAGTTAAGTATTAACTCCATGAATTGTGCTTCCATGTTCTTTTTTAAAATCACTGCCACGTTTGGTAAAATATCTTTTGAATCATTAAAGTAGTCCCATGAAATCTGCTCCAATTATTATTTTGCAATTACTAATGTGATTCCTTAAACAAAAATTCTGACCCTTAAAGGCATGTACATAACTACTAGTCATCTGCACCACAAGTTTGTTAACTAGGTAACACAGCAAAGGCAATCAACAAGAAGATTTCCAGCACATAGGCAAGTAAACAAAAGTAACATGGTGTTGAATTCTGCAACAAACAAAGAACAACAGCAGCATTAGAAACCAGTAAGCAGAGAATGATAAGCTTATCAAATAAACTCCATTTACAAATTTCTGATGATGACTTAATAGTGAGAAACCTGGAAACATGAGGTAGCAGAGTCTTTCTACTTTTATTTTTCACGGCTCAGGAAGAGACAAGAAAACTTCAAATGCAAACATCTAATTACAGGAGAAATTACTCCCATCTTAATTAAACACAAGTCAAGGTAAGGCATAAATACATTTTGGCAGTCTTCCAGATCTAAAGATAGACAGACTCAGGAAAACGCTAAAGAAAGCAAAGCTACGTTCAGGGATGAGAATGACTTCAAGGCTCTTACACCTTTCAGAAATTTTGACTTCAGTGCTGGAGAAGTTGAAGATTCAGGATAAACTAATGTTTCACAGGACTGCTTTACTCTTTCAGAACACCTAGAAAATTCTGGCACAGCTAGAAGATGAAAATCAACCAACTCAGAAGATTGATTTTGTGACTCAGAGTCACAAAATCAATATGAGTTTGCTGAAAATTCATCACAGGCAATGATGACCAAGACTGAAACTAAAAGTAAAGCACTTGAAAGTGGAAAACTGATCTCACATATCCAGCTGTTTAGTCTGTTGAAGTTTCATAGAGAAAACAGAACTTCTGTTTAGCAATCTTCAGACAAAAAAGGTCCATAAAATCACAGAACAGAAGTGCTTTATAAGTTCCCACGAGCATCTCAACTCCAAAAATCCCCCTGCTTGTAGTTCTGTCCTGGTTTCAGCTGGGATAGAGTTAATTGTCTTCCTAGTAGCTGGTACAGTGCTGTGTTTTGAGTTCAGTAT
>JAVJGG010000009.1:9403237-9418777 GCA_035590195.1 Aviceda cuculoides
GTTTCTTCTTTTCTGTTCTATTAAACTGTTCTTATCTCAACCCACGAATTTTACTTCTTTTCCTGATTTCCTCCTCCGTTCCACTGGGGGATGGTGCTTGGTTGTGTAGTGCTTAGTTGCTGGCTAGGGTTAAACCACAAGTTCAAAGAGGGAAGATTCTGCTGAACACCTGAAAAATTCAGCCTCTGACTTTGGGAATTAAAATTCTTAGTGTGATCAATGCCTGCCACTAATTTCATACTTGGTGAGAGTATTTCAACTTCTTCATGAGAGTAAATGAAATAAAGTGAAAGATCTTAATATAAGCTATAAAGCCAAATGTTAACTATTTTTTCAATGAAGACACTTCAGTGAAGTTTGACAAATTTGCAACATAACAACAAGACTAAAATAAAAAGGTCAGCAAAAGGTTTCATTTCAAAAAGCATTCAATTCATTAGCAAAATAAAATTGTCTTCTAAATTAAATAAAATGCTTTGTTTCTGAGGAAGAGTCAAAGAAATATTCAAGATCTGTTTGGATTAAAATTAAATTCTTCACTTTATTTGATCAAGCTCCCACAAGAGTAACCAAATATAAACTATAAGTTACATGAAATCATTTAATATAACTCAATATATTAACTAAAGTACAGGAAATTAAAGTTAGGTTGCCCACTGTTTTATTTTGCACTCTATTGCACAGTTAAAACTGTGATTATGCAGTACAGCTTCTGCTGTTATTTAATCTATTCTTGTTTTGTTTTGGTTTTTTTACCTTCAGTGGTTTCTGCCCATGCTATTGTAGGTCACTCTTGACTTATTTCCCATGTGTGAAGTATACTGAAAAAATACATTAAAAAGGAGCAGTAACACAGATACTGTGTATACTTCAAATTCCTTCTCATAAATGTCTGAACTGTCAGCAGTTTTCCCCTTTCTTTACCCTATAATTTATGGTCAACAAACACCTCTGGTTTGATTACATAGAACTGAGGCAAAGAAATGATTCCTCAAAAGCAAAACGTAAAGCCAGCGTTCTTCTCCAGAGCTGTTCTCATCATAGCAACTACCAAAAAGAAGATATTCCCTTTCCAATATAATGAAGTGTATCTTTGGGATCGATTCCATAATTATAAAAGCTCTTTAAAACATCTGTTATCATTTTTAGTAGTCCTGAGTTCACTGGTTTGGTTAATCTTATACCAACAGGAACTTGAATTTATCAGTTTACCAGGCCCACCCTGTTAGGAGAAGACAAGTATGAGCTAGACCCCAGGTGTGGGAAGTGAAAGAAATCACACAGAGCATGAAAAACTGAAGAGCCAGCATTTCTGTTCTCCTCAGTGATGAGGCATTACCTCATGCTATGAAATCAAAAGTACTGTCAAGACTCTGAACATCCTAAAATGCAGTACTTTGGTTTCATTACATTTCATTACCATTCTGTTTAATATATCTCAGAAATAAAATAGAAGATTAAAAAAATCAAGCAAAACATGATCACATTAAATAGTTCCAAATGTATTCAGACCAAAGGAATTGTCAGATGCAGCACAAATGCAGAGAAAAGCTGGAGAAGAACTGGTAGACCATTTGTTGCTTTTCCTTCACAGAGTCAGCACCATGCTAAACATCTAAGTTCCTGCACTCCACGGAACATGAAAAGGATTTGTCTCTAAATGTCTCTTAAAAAGAAAGGGGAAAAAAAAAAGAAAAAAAAAAGGCACTATTATCTGTATGGCAACTGTAAATTAGAGTGTCAGAATTTTGTACGCCCTGTCACTTTCCCTAGTATTTAAATTAAACATACATATACTATCTTATTGCTGTGCAAAAAAGGGAGATGATTTAAGGCAAAACTTGACGTTTCAAAGTTGCTTTTGTTTTATTTTGTTCAAAAAAAGATTATTTTCCAGTTATTTGGGTGATTTTTGAAAAGTAAAATATGAAAACATATTGTATAAAATTACTTTAGGAAGAACAGGGACTATGCAAAGACTAACCTTACAGATTCAGATTTGAGGACTCAGTTGACTGTGCATAAAAAACCATAATAGCAATTTACATGTACACACAGAAAATAGTAACATTTACAGATTGACTTTTCCAATGAATCTGCCTACAGATTCAGCTGGGTAACCATAGCAACTAAACATTTTAGCTTAAACATCTTAAATGCACAGACAACAATTTGAATAATAATGCCATCAGTTAAGGAGTTAAGGTGTTATACTTTTACCAAAGAAATGGTAAGAAAAATTACAATTAAAATGTTATTTAAAAATCCATAAAAGCTGCTAGACCATTTCAGATGTACTACACAGTTTAGAAAAATGGGTCATGATTACTTTATTACTTTACATAACCAGAATGCTTTCTGCTAAGCATTTAAAGCATGGTCAGTGCCCTTTGAAAAAAATTCACTGCCAATGGTAAATTGCCATGTGGGCCAACACTGCTTTGTTAGGTTGCATTTTTTATTTCAAAGACGGACTATGAGCTGGTGCAGTAAGAATAAAGAAATCAAAGCAAATCCACACAAGATGATTCCTCTGGACACAATAGAGATCTAAAGAACAGGGTGTGTAGGAATGAAACACTGACTCCTGTAACACAGGAGATGACTTCACAGCTGATTACTGATCATGTAACTTCTTGTTGCTATTTGCCTAGTAATTTAAGCATTGCAGATGAAGTTTACCCTTACTACTATTCTTTTTATTAAGGTTGTGAGATACAAGAAAAAACGTAAATTGAGACATGGGTGAAATAGTGTAACACAGGTGACTAGAAAGATCATCAATATTCAGTATAAATAGGTTGAATAGTTACAACGAAATAATTTGTGGATGCTCTAAGTAGAAAATAAGTTGTATGCATATATATTCAGCCATTATTGCTAGCTGGTAATATGCATGAAGAATTAAGGGATAGCAGATTCATGAAATGTGTTTTAAACAGAACCTTGTCTATGAAACATGGTTATGAAACAAAGACTTACATTTTCCTCTAAGCCACAGAGGAAAAGAGTTACCTACTAGAAATAAAGCTTTTTTTCAACATGATTTCCCACTGTGTCAACTTAAAAGAAAACTCAGGGATAACTTCTGGAAGGAATAGGGAACAGGTTTGCACAGAGCCTTCTTGCAGAAAAAGGGTAAGGAAAGTGGAGCTTCCTGACATTTGGTCTTGAGTTTCTGTAAACTTCTCAGAAGAAATAATAGTCACCATTGAAGATGCAAGCAAAAGGTGACCAGAATCAAATGCCTCTCCCCATGAAATACCAAGATCAGATTAAGGCCTCACTGGAGAAAGATGAGTGCGAGAAGTAGAACACACTTAAAGAATACTAACCCTCTAAGTCTAAAAGTAGCCAAAGTGGGAAAAAAACCCAAGTCTTCCCCAAAAGGTGCAAGGATTAAATTACTGTCAGATAATCTCTTTGTGCCTCCTATTTTTTTAATTTCAAAATAAAAGTAGTGAAACTTCAGTGGATAACAGAAATCTAGCCATACAACTCACTGAAAGCTTCATTCACTTCGCTCTCTACCTTTTCCTGAACCTCACACATATAAGACGTAAGAACATCTCACACAAGGAAGAAATAATGCAAAAATGTTGACCATGGATTTGAAACCCCCACTAAAGATAATCTTTTTAATGTCCTCTCAGATTTCCCATTTACAGGAGTCTGGCATATGGAGCGCCATAAGTAACCTTCACCATCTAAGCCCAGCTTGGATAAAAATGCTCTCTACTACTTCAGCATCCTGAGCCTTCAAGTGCCTGAAAATAACTGCGGAGAAGTTACTATACACATATTCATGGCAAGCCCCAAACAACTGAAGAAAAAGAGAAGTGAGATCCATAAAGAACCTAATCGTTGTACTCATTTATCATTAGAAGCATGAATATCTGAAGTCTCTGAACAGCAAAGACTTTCAAGAAAAGGAAGTTGTACTGGTAGTGGTTCCAGTCCATAATATAAGCCAGGAAAATCTCTTTATGGACATGAGTGTCTTCAAGATCAGGAGACATGAAATAATCCCCCCTGCTGAACTGAAGGTATTATCACCACTAACGTCATCATCCTAAAATCAAATTAGTGATTAGAGATCTTTAGCTTCTTAAAGAGATGTCTCTATCCTCCACATCAATTAGGACCAGCTCTGTAAAATCTGGACCCTCCACTCCAAGATGAAAGGCTCTGTAAATGATAAAAGTAAATGAACGTCTCTCAATAAAGTCCGCTCTCCTCGGAAGGGCTTTTGAAAAGAGGTGGGGAAGAAAGCTTGAGGAACAGGCTAGGAAGAGTGATTGCTGTAACCGTGGTGTTCAACACTATGCTATTTAGGGTGATACAGATTCAGATCAACTGTCAACAGCCTGAATCCAAAGAAAAAGTATACAAAAGAAATAGATTTAGAAGGAAGGA
Organism: Aviceda cuculoides; assembly: GCA_035590195.1. NCBI lineage: Eukaryota > Metazoa > Chordata > Aves > Accipitriformes > Accipitridae > Aviceda > Aviceda cuculoides. The sequence goes on from JAVJGG010000009.1 coordinate 9,407,654, forward strand.
CTCATGTCTCTTACCACTCCTTGAAAAGTACTGGGGTAACTATGGTAACGAATGAAGAAATGTGTGCAAAGTTGAGTTTTGAGGATAATTAGTCAAGATATTCAAAAAGAGGAGCCAAAGTTGTAGCATTTAAGATCTGTAATTTGGCTTCTGTCAAAATGCTATTGTGAAACTTCTTGGTTATGACAGTGTGGGCACAGAGTCTTACAAGAGACTGAAGTACTTGGCCAGTGCCAGCTCAGAGACAGTCTCCCTCCCATGGACAATCTTCAGTTGCAGCTTGCAGTTCATGGGCTATTCAGAGCTGTATGGCCAAAATAGTCTTTTTTAGAAAGTAAGACACAACATGCTACATCATCTAGTCCCTCATAACTTGAAAGAAAAAATATGAGTACCAAAAAAGGGAATTTATTTATCTTAATCTTCCAAAGCATGAATTTCATCTAATATTAGATATTGGACTTAGAACAGCAGAGCCTGGTAATCTGCTATTCTCATTTGAAGGTTTGGGGAAAAAAAGTAATTTTTTCTCCCTCTCTACAACCAAATGTTCAAAGCCTTTGCCAAAAGAAGCAGAGTGATACTGCTTAAAATGTGCCAGAACCACAGCAACAGAAATGGGAGTCAGTTGAAGGTGAGTAAAAAGAAAAATCCAAACCACCTGCTGATACTTGGCAGCATCTGTCACTGTAGAAGAAGTGGAAGCACATGAAGACAACACTTGCCAAAGCACTTGAGCTGGGAGCAGTATGGCATCATTCATCAACCTGGTTGTATCAGCTAGCATAGACCCTACAGAATATCGATCATGCACAGAACAAAATTTTGGGAAACCTTTACAGAGATCTGTAGAGTACTCAGCTGTCCTCTGCAGTAACACTTAAAGGTTTTGTACGGGTTGATATAAATGTTCATGCCCAAATGAAAAGTAGAAGTAGCTCTCATTTATGATGCCACTGAGATGTTCAAGAACAAGGGGTTGTTTGCACTTCTGCCCTTCATTTTGGTAGGGGATATGTAGTCTCCTGACATGACATCTTTGGAGGGGAAAATGAGGGGGTGCTGTGGAGGCACAAGTTCCTTCTTGTCATCAGCTGAGCCTACTTACTGGAGAATGCCATGTGGGAGATGTGATCATCCCAAGAGCTGATGCCTTTCCTGTAATGATGTTTCTTAGGTCAAAGACTAAAGACAAAAGATGAATCCTCCTCCCTAGAGGAGGGCGGATATTGAGCAAGAGGTAATAATCCCATAACCCATGGGTGTTTTCAAGGTTACTGTAAAGCTCCTCAGTCTTGTCTTTTGGTCTTTAGGAGTAAAAATTTATGGCTGATTCACCCCTCTTAGAGGGAGATAAGTGAACAGTGACATCATGCAAGCAGGGATACAGCCCAGAAATACCAGTCATTATTTCCTACAACCTTTATAAAGACAACAGACAAAAGATGTATCAGTAAAGGTAGAAACTCTAACAAAGCTCCAGCCTCAAATTGAGGGAAACAGTGAGCTGGGGCAGACTCTGAAATATCACAAAGGTGACCACAAAATCTGGCAACCAGAGCACCAAGAAAAAGCTCAGAACATTGTGATCATTTTGTGATTGTGCAGACATGCTCCATTTTTCCTTCAGCTATAGCAAATGTTCCCTCCTTACTGCCAGAACAGGCAGCACAATCAGAAAATGTGCATCAAGTACTCTCTCTGTGTACAAGAAATCAAAGCATCAGGCAGGATATCTAAAGTTTTTCTCTTTATCATGAATGCACCTAGAGTGAGACCTGCATTTCTTCTCCGTGGATGATGGTAAGAAATTTGATCTCTTGAATCTGAGGTTCAGGAAAGGGGTGAAAGATTAATTTTTAATATTTTCTTGGGAATAACTTTCTCAATCTGTACTTGAAGTCTCAATACATGGAACACTTGAATGGAATAAAAACTTCACTCAGACAAAACAGGTAGTCAACACTTTTCATCTCGGAGAGCATAAAGCCAAAATTTTGTTGAAGAATTCCTAGGTGTGGAAACTATGCTGTCCAATCACAATCAAAATTTGATCTCACAACAAAAGAGAATGTTTAAAGAACTTTAAAATATTTTTAAAATTATGGATAATCAAATAGAGTGGAGTATGAAGTAAAGTAAAATAGAAGGTCCAGATGGAACCTTCAATTAAGACCAGTTAATCATAATGAACTATGGTTCAGACAAAAGTGGAAATGAACGCTGGGTGACAGGCTGTACGCCACTGCTTATACCATGCTCGTAAATCCAATAGGTTGACTAAGCGTACAACTTCCTGCCTCAAAAGATTGCACAGCTGTACACTCAAAATATGCAGAAAAACACTTGATGGTAAACACAGGATGACAGTATGTGAATGCAGAATTCATTCATTCACTCCTAATTTATGCTTTTTGATTTCTTCAAAACTTAATCCCACGCCAATTACTTAGAATTCTTAAAGATATGAACTGAAAGACTTCAGGGATAATAATTTTTATATACACACATACACAGGGATAGATCACACGTATTACTATATAATTATATATTACACAAACGTGCATATATAAAAGACCACATTCAGCTTGATGAATATTTCTGGAAGAAAAGTTGCCCCTGTTAAGTGCTACCATAATTTCCAAAACCTGTATTCTCATACCTTTGCATAAGCAGTAGTTTTGATAAACCACTGTTTGAGGTATTTCTGTTCCACTTTTGCTCCTGAACGCCATGAGCAACCATTGTCATCCACCTGTTCATTAGCTAGAACAGTCTGATCCACTGGATCCCAGTTAACCAAGGCCTAAAAAAAGTTGTAAGAAGAAAAAAATATTTTCAGCAGCTATTTCAAACCCAGAACCTTACTTTTCAGACAACAAAAGAATTATCCAGAACCATTCTTTGGGCCCCTGACTTTTCTACATTTTTATAACAGCCATTTGAATCAGCAACATGGACTCACGTGAAGATGTTTTGAATATTCACCTTCTCAAGAATGCAGCTGACAGCATTTGCCTTGATCGATCATGCTAGTGGGATAGGCTGACACTTGACTATCAAATAGGTAGGTTTTCCAGTTGGCTATACTGCAAACTACATAGTCTGATGCTTAAAAGCTGTCCACCACTAATCCAAAAGCATTGAGTCAGACTCAGGGGGGTGAATAACTGAGGATCTCCAACTTCAGAGGACAGAATCACAAAGAAGTATTATAGTGGTCAACTATATTTCAAGTGAAAGAGTTGGTATTTTCTGCACATAACTTCTGTCAACTGAGTTACTTTTGGAATCATCTTTTCTTATCAATACAAATACATTAAAGAAAATCTAAAGCAAAATAAATGTTGCTGTTCAACTCTACAAACCTTGTTTTTTGAGGGCTGAAACACCTGACATAACATCCTGGGGAGGGAGCAAAAATCAAACTCACCACCCCCCAGTGTTGAACAGTTTAGCGGATCATTTATCATAGAGGATCTAAGACCATAAATGAATCCTAATGGTCATTACAGAAATGGTATTCAATGCTAGGTATTAAATTGAAAAAATGAACAGCAAGAAAAAAAAAAGCAATAGAGTAATCCATTATATTGGGTGTTATTTAGTATGTGAGCTAAATCAGAGCTAAATCAGCCTGACTGAAAAGCAGTAGCTCCAGCTCCATAGTGTTCCAATACATTAAACATTTGAAAAAGTCAAATGCATTCTTTGGGTATGGGGAGTACTTAGTATCTCAATCTAAAAACTAATCACTGTCCTCATATTACTCACTTTACATTTTATCTATCACCAATCACCTTCTGAAATGCCCCAGTTTCCAAACAACTGGTATTGCTTAGTTTTAAATACGCTACATATTCTCAGAAATAGTAAATATCACAAACATTTTACAAATCTTATAGTAAGGACAGCAGAAAGACAGATGCATTGATCCTCTTCCTTAGGAACACTGTTGCTGGTTTTGTTATCAGTGTGTGGTATGTATATGTGTGTGTGTGTGTGTGCACGCATGTGTGTGCATGAAGTTTGATTACACAAAATTTCTTATAATGAAATGAATGAAAGTCACTCTTTGAAAAAAACAAACTCACCTTCAAATGAAGCTTATATGTCACTGGTTAAACTTTTTACACTTTGCTTACCTTTTATCTGTTACCTACCAATAACACCGCACTGTTTTTTATACGAGGTTTCTGAAAATTCATTGGGAAATTAAGAGCAATCAATATATTCCACTATTACAGATCTATTTTCTAGACTTTCAGAACACACTTCTTCAGTAATGATACAACACATTATGAAGTTGGCTCTAAAGTAATGATCTTTATAAATTAAAAGTTTTGAAAAAAATCCCACACCACTACAAAGTTAATATAAAACCTAAAGAGAGATAAATCAGATAACATTAAGAAGTAATAAAATGCCAGTTGCATAAAGCAGTATTAGCATATGCTTGTATTAAACTGGCTATAACTCAAAGTTGAGAAAAAAATACTGTTTCTACTTTGATGACACTGGATTAAATTTGTGATGAAAATTTTAGAAGGAAACCAAAATTGTTTATATAATTATTTAGCATAACATATTCTCATGATTCGTAACAGGAAGACTTACCTAAACAAATCAAGCAAATATGCATTTAAGAAATCCATAGCTGAAAGGTCTTGTCTGTGAATTTTTAAAGTTGCATTTTGTTCCTTCCATCTCTCTCAGCCTATTGACTATCCAGAATCTGGATATTAAATTAAATCCTTAGTTCCTACTTGTACCTCACACAGGCAACTTCTTGACAATGACAGCATCTGAAACTATGGCCCCAGGAAGTTGCTAAAAGTCATCTACACAAAGAGAGCCCAGTGCAAAAGTGTATAAAGCATGCCCATTATTTAGATCTCCTCACTACACCAATGTAGACCACATGCTTTTAAGATAGGATTCATCTCATCTAACTTCAGGTATCTACAACATAAGTATCTACCTCCAGGTTTGGTGTCTATGGTTCCATTACAGTCTACCACTGTCTAATCAAAATAATAGAGTCTAGGTAGCTATTAATCTCAGCCTCAGTGAGACACCTACATTTAGCCAGGTCAATAACCTCTACAGCGTATTGACTAGATCGGTATTGCAGGGAGAAAGGATTTTGCTACAGTGAATAAAGATGCCCTCTATGGATGTTGTGGCACCCAGACAGACATCGTTAATTCTCAATAATTGCAGCTCCTGGACATTCTGTGTCTCCCTGCCAGGGTAATTTCTGGCCAGACACACTTACTCCCGGAACAGAGCATTAACTAGGCTAATAACATGTGTTATTCTTATTGCCACAGTAAGGCTATGAATTATCTCCTTGTACCCAAAATGAAATTGTAATACAGGAGACTTCAAGCTGTGCAAAAGTACTGCCTAACGTATATTGGAGATACACTGACAGCATGGGATAAATACATGCTTTAAGTATATATGACTGTTAGAAGAGACCCAGGGTTACGGACTAGCTCTGCCATCTGTTTCCTGCCAAAAGCAACTGGTTCATATCCACCAGAGATTACATCCCCTACAGGTTGACAGGTGCTGATTTAAGTCCTCAAACTGATACTTGACTCTTAAGAGGGAAGTAGATCCAATCACTAGTACCCAAAGACCTCCAGGATCCCACACTACTTGGAGCCTGCATGCAAAATTTTTTTTGTATATCATCACTGCTTCTAACGAAGCAGCAAGCCTCATGTTTTTCAGATTCGTCTGGGGCCACTCGTCAAGCAAACAAATTTACAGATAAAAATTTGTTATGGCAAAGATAAGGGGTTAATTATTTTATTACAAACACAAAAAATAATAACAGAAAAAAAACCCCAAACTATGAAAAAAACCCCACCCTAAATCCAACATGTTAGGAAGTATCATATATTGAATCTTTTTGCTGGTTGTCATTTAAGATTTCTGAATACATCTTGCCTATGAAAATAGAAGAAGTAGCTCAGTAACACCCTGTCATTCCAAATGCAACCTTTCCCCATCAACTTCTTGCTCTGGGTTCAGAGAAAAATTAAGAGTACATCCCTAATTATATCCTATGGAGTTTCCTGGTTTCTACAGAATACAAATGAAATGTCAAAGCATATTTAAGAAATCTTAGTTTCCATTTTAAGTTCACTAAATTGCAACTTTGTTTAGGTGCAGCTATTCATGTATTTTGGAACCGTGTTGCCTTGGCTATACAGAGAGTTCTTTGGAATGCTCATTTAACATCGTTGTTTCACCTCCTGCTTAAGAAATTAACTGAACCCTTCCCTTTTCAGATAGCCTGATATATGTTATTCATTAAATATTGTAAGGTCAATAATTTCTTAAAGTACTGCTAAAAGATATACAGCTGTGATAGTCATACAGCACCTAATATTTCTGTAATACTTTAGAGGTCACCAATAGGGTCCAGGAATTGGACGGTTAGGCACATAATCTCCTATTATCCTATCCAATCCTATCAGTTCCGAGTCAGTATCACAGTAATGTTGTACAGTTAAATAATCTCACTGCTGAAGAGACTCCGAAGGATCACATTATCTAGTATGTTTTCATGAGAGGGAAGTTAAGATCTAGAAAATTCTATATTAAAGCCATGAAATAAACTAACAGTAGCTATATTCTGATCCTGCACTTCAATGTAAATCACTGACAATTAACATTTCTGATTTGACTGGCTACAATACCCATTCATGTTAGTTAGTTACATATAAAATTTAGTTACATATAAAATTCAGTTATATATAAGATCTATTCTGTTTTGCAGTGATTTAAAACCAAGAGAGCACAATCCACTTAATGAATGTGAATGAACGATCCAAAAATGTGCCACTGACATGAGTGACTTGAGCAAGTGCACCTGCAAAGTATAAAGGACGAAGTTTGCACCTACCTCTTTTTGATACACTATCCCAGCTTCGAAAAGCTTGAGAAAGAGATATTGTGTCCATTTGTAGTACTCTGGTAAGCAAGTGGTTATTTCCTGTAGAAATAAAATAAAAATTCCTGAAGCTATTCTTAGTATTTTCCTACGGCATTTTAACTTAAACAATTAACTCAGGAGTGTGTAATATACTCCATTGAGAAAACACAAATGTTTGTTTATGTATGTATTTATGTACAAAACCGATTTGTGTAATGTTTATAATGAGTGATACTCACCTGTACACAAAACCAGAGAACATGGGCTTTGTGTGGGCTTGAAGCACAAAGAAAAGTTTCCCTGTTAACATGGAATATAAGAACCTTGTAAGGTCAATACTGATAGATATAAGAACAGAAGATGAATGGAAATGACCACAGCTGCCTGACCAGGGAAACTTGAGCAAAACTAGAAAAAAGTAGATGTCCTCTTAGCCAGGTTGCCTTTTCCTCTGTTGCTGAGCAAAGCAAAGCAAAGCAGGCACAGAGCCTGTCGAGTGTTCCGAGGCAGCAAGGAGCTGGCTGCAGAGAAGCAAATAGACCGGAAGAGCCTACAGCAGAAGCGGTAGGTACGGGAGGACAGCAGAACAGCACTGAGACCAGATGGAGCGTCTGCGGCAGACAGGACGGAATATGGGGAAAGACTCCAAACTGCAAGATTAAAGACTTGCAAAGGATCTCTCACAATCAAAGGTCAAATAAGCAACCATTTCAAAAGGCAAGCTAGCTCAAGTTAGGAGAATGCTCTAGGTCAAAGTATGGAAAAAATCAGAGTCATAAAAGAAGTCCCAAATGAGGGGGGATTGTTAAAAGGGAAATAGAGATAAAAATAAAAGACAACGTAAGAAGGAGGAATGGGAGTTAAGAAAACAGTAAGTATCAATATAATGGATAGCTTTTTTAAACTTACAAACATTTTCTAAGGTTTTAGAGAACTCAATTAACAACCAATCTACTTATCAACTGCGTATAAAGTTCCATATTTCACATGTTTGTTCTTAAAAAAAACAAACTGTGTTTCAAATAAACATCTTTATATGTAAAGAAGACTAAAGGATTACATGATTATAGACTCCCAATTTTCTCTACACAAACAGTGGTTTCACAGGCGCAATGGAAACACATATGCTCGCACCCACATATTTTAAAGTTTGGTCAAAGTGAAAACAACAGTGTACCTCAGTGTTTAGGTGCTCATTACACCATAAATATGTAACAATAAACAGATCCCATTTCCCTCCTCAACGGTTTTCCTGTTTAACTTGCACTTGTTTAAAGAAGAAATTTCTACAAACTTTGTTTGACCACATTTGTACTTATTGAAGTGGAAGATGACTCCTATGCTGAACTTGAAGTCAACAAGAACATATCTTGATTTTAGAGTTACAAGGTTGACAGTAAGCCACTGACAAAATTTATTCCGTTTGCAAATAGTTATCAACTACCTAAAATAGCTCCAAATGTGAAATGTCTTTCCTATCATCTAAGCTTCCCACTACACACGACTTCAGCAATATCATCTGCTACTCAAACGACGTCTGAAACACTGTAGCATAAAAATGTTATTCTTTTTCTACAACTTTATATTCCAGTGCCGAAACGTTGCTTTGAACAATTAATATGACCTTTGAATAGCTGTGCCTCAGAAGTGTGTAAAAGAGGCTTTCAAGATCAGAAAGAGACATTTAATGGCAAGTTTTCAGCACAGCATGTGAAGACTTAGCCATGAAAAACAGTTGCTTGATTAAATGCCTGTGTTCTGCACTGAAAAAAAACAAACACTTTATAGAAGTCTGGTCTCCATCTCTCCAACTAAAACACTATCCATTTAATCATTCTTTTTTCTTTTTTTCTCCTCTGCTTCTCCACACAGTGATATCAGTTCTTCTGCCAGTGTGATACCACTACAGGCAATGGAGTTTCATCACCGGAATGTCAGACACACAAAAGCAGAGAGACAATCCCTTTTGGTACAATATAAGATTATGTGAGCAACAGACAAACAGGTAAGACAACAGAAGTGAGCTGTCAAATAAAAATAGTAAAATGGACTGAGATTTGTCCTTTTGGTCTTGAACAGCAGAAGTGTGTCAAATGAAACAAAAAGAGATTGCATTTCTCAATCCAAACAGGCATGTTTAGACTGAGCTACAAGCTACACAAACCCCTGGGCACAGAATCCCATGTACATGCTCTCTCACAAGTTGTAAACTGACTTTTTAGAAAGAAATGCAGCAGACTGTATCACTGAAAAAAATTTGCTGTGTGGTCACTGAGCTGCAAAAACATCACTCAAGCTCATCATTTAACTCTATAAACATGAAGGTTTGCAGTAACACTTGGAATTAATGAAGAAAGAGAAATGACATCACTACCAGTGAAGCGAGCTGCTGATGACAAGCCAGCAACCTCTTGTCAATCTCCAAATGTGTTTTGTTATTTTCCCTACCATTTAGGTCATTAAGACTTACAGTGAAAAATAATTTTCCATGTATTCCAGTAACTAATCTTGGTTAAATAAATAATGTCTGGTAAAAAGTTTCCATTAGGCTGCCATCACGCTTGAATTAAGGTGAATGTTAACATTCCTATTCATACTTTATGAGCATGACAAAGATTTGCAGTGCGTTAACAGAACTAACTTAACTCAGAAATACAGAAAAAGGGTTTATTAAATGGTTTGCAAAATAGCACGATGGAGCCCTTCCACCCTGCCAAAAAAAATATAACTTTCTGCTTCTCATTTGTAAGCTAAGCACTAGCATACCAGCACAAGTATAGAACCCCGTATCATAAAGCAGTTCAGTAAATAAATATTAAAAGGATATTACCGTATTTTCTCCAAAGATAAAATATATGCTAAAAATCAGAACCCTTTTACAAATATGAAAAATGCTGCTCAGCTGTCCACTACACGTGCTCTTCAGTGCTCTGTGACAGATTTAGCGATAATCCATCACCCCAGCATTTCCAAAGGTAATATGAAACAGGAGGGACAGCATCTCCCTCTTCCCTCAACCATTTTCCCTTTTCCTTTTGTCAGCTTGCCAGTTAGAAAGAGTATCTGATACGGTTACCAAAATGCATCTTTATCATTGGTTACTGTTACTGCTCCTTATTCCTATAAGAGGGAACACCCTCCTCATTCATTAAAACAATGCATGAAAACAATTAAAACAAACCACCTTTAAAAGTGGTCTGCTTTTAAAAATAGCAGATATTGCCAAGGTACAGAAGAGAAAGACCCTCACCTTTACCAAAAACTACCTTGCTTAATCCCTTTATCACAGCATAGCAATCTGTTCCTAACAAATAACATGATGGAGGAGTTAGTATCTTCTTTTATTTTTACAAATAAATTCTCAGTTACAGACTAAATAGCAGTATTACAATTTAGATTTGAGAGCACTGCAACTTGGGAAGCAACTGATTCATGTTAAGATTAAAGGGCTGTTAAAAAAATCTGATAAATAAACCTCCAGCTACCAAAAATATGGGAAAACCAACAGTAAAGAATCCTACAAACAAAACAAAACAAAACCTAAAAAAAAAACCCCAACCAAACTGGATGAAAGATTTTGGTCATTAATAAAAGAAAAAAACTTATTTTTGAGTGCCTTGTTTTAGAATTCATTATTTGTTCTAAATCTGCTCCATTCTTACAACTTTCCATTATGTAGCTCTGACTATAAAACTGGTTTCTGTTTGTTTTTTAAGAAGGGTACATCTTCAAGCTAATTTCATGACTATTTTCTTTTTAAATAAAAATAATATTTACAAGCTGCATAAAAGTGTTTATTTGTTGTAAGATCCACCAGGCTTTGTGAATAACATGTAACTAGACCAGACAAGTAATTTCCTAGTTTATTACTAAGAATTTTATTTTTAGCACAGTCTTATGCTATCCTGAAGAACCAGACAAGTAATTTCCTAGTTTATTACTAAGAATTTTATTTTTAGCACAGTCTTATGCTATCCTGAAGACAGACATGTTACACTTGATACTTATTAAAAAGGTGATAATGAGAAAAAGTCTGAACGGATTTTTTGAAAATCTATTTGGGAAGATTAAACAGTCTTTAATCTATTATTTGCCTATTTTGGTATTAAAGGCTATGTACCACCTCATCTGGGAGCATAATTATTTGATTTTCAGAGGTTTAGAGCTAGACC
>JAVJGG010000009.1:9435912-9448524 GCA_035590195.1 Aviceda cuculoides
CTGCCCAGAGTTCAGTTTTCTGCATAGATCTGTCATGTTTTATTACTGAATATTTCCACTCATTGTTGTCATGCCACGCTACAGCTGCCTTTCCTTTCCGCAGCCATCTAAAAAGACAGATCTAGCATCGTTAATAGGTTTCCATTGAACAATTACATCTTCGGCTAGAGGTAAATATATTAAGTTATGTAAGAATTTATTGGGTGGATAGGAAAATGTAATTCTGCCTACAAAATCAGCCAATGCAATCTGAAACTGCTCAGAATTTTCTAAAAGGAATTGATAAATAGAGGTGGTGAGCGGCAGATGAATTATTTCTGGATCATAACCAGTAATACTTTGCACCTGAGCACGGCCTTTCATTAGAAGAAGAGCATACAGTTTAGCTGGAGTAGTGATTGTTTTCTTTAGCATGTTGGGGAGAAAAATCCATTCCAAATAATATACTTTGTCTGTAATTTCTAGCTGTCCTATTAATCCAATTGGTTGATGCTCTGTCCTGAGTACAAAGAAACGGACAGGCAGAGAACTCCTCACGCGATCTGCTTTCATCTTTGAAGTGTGTTCAGTAACTAATTTCAGCTCTTGCTCTGCAGCAGAGGTCAATGTTCGCCTTGAAGACAGATCAGAATCACCCTTTAATAAGTTAAAGAGATTACACAGTTGATGATTAGCTAATCCGAGCATAGAGCAAACCCAATTAATAGCTCCTAACAGTTTTTGAGCATCGTTGAGGGTGCTGATTTGTACATTTAGTTTTAGTGTCTGAGGCTTAATATGTCATTCAGATAAAACCCACCCTAGATATTTCCAGGGCGGCATGGACTGAAATTTCTCTTTTGCAATTATTGTTCTAAGGTTTGATCAATATATGTTTGTTCTTTAGCACTGATGAGAATATCATCCGTATAGTGATAAATGATACTAGAAGGGAACTGTCATCGAACGGGTGCCAGAACAGCAGCAACATACAGTTGACAAATTGTAGGGCTATTCATCATTCCTTGTGGCAACACAGTCCAATGATATCTATCCATTGGCTGTGCGTTATTCACAGAAGGCACAGAAAAAGCAAGATGTTCGCAATCTTCAGGATGGAGAGGGAGAGTGAAAAAGCAATCTTTTAAATCAATTATAAAAAGGTTCCAATCTGCTGGTAAAAGGGTACGATTTGGGATTCCTGGTTGTAAAGATCCCATTGGTTGCATTACTGCATTAATAGCTCTCAAATCATGCAATAGTCTCCATTTCTCTGATTTTTTAGGAATAACAAAAATGGGGGTATTCCGTGGGCTATTTGACCGAACAATGTGCCCTGTTTGAAGCTGTTCCTGGACTAGGTGTATGGCATGAGTTAACTTTTCCCCTTTTAATGGCTGCTGATCAACCCGAACTGGTTTTTCTGTTAACCATTTCAGTTTGAGAAGGGGTTTAATGTCAGTGACCGCTACAATAAATTTGACTTTTCCGTGGTTAATGTCATGTCCCATTGCTGCAACAAGTCTCGTCCCCATAGATTCATGGGTGTTTGCATTACATAAGGTTGAATCCATGCCCCCTTTTTTTCAGGGCCAGTTACTGCTAACAAATGAATGCCCCAAAGTGGTACTTGCAACCCCTCTATTCCTGTGAAGGTAGTATGTACTGGTTCTACAGGCCAATCAGGTGGCCAAACATTTTGAGACATAATCGAAACTGTATCTACTAGTCCTGAAAAAGTTTTTCCCTGTATTTGAATTTCTAATGTGGGCTGTTTCGTAGTAATAGCTTTTGTCCAAAAGACATTTTCATTTGTGCTACCAAAGTTCCCTTCACCTCGGGGAACTTGTTTTGAATTTGGAACCCAATATGGAAATAAAAGAAGCTGAGCAACTTGTTGTCCTGGCTGCAGAACGTGATAGCCAAATAGGATGGTAATCATAATTTTTAATTCTCCTTGATAATCAGAACCAATAATGCCTGGTAGTACTAATATACCTTGTTTGGAAGTACTACAGCATCCTAATATTAAGCTAACCATTCCTTTTGGAAGGGGACCCCAAATTCCAGTACTAACTACTTTTATTTCTTTCGGTGTATCTAATACTACTTGTGCGGTAACTGCCGAGTCCAACCCGGCACTTCCTGAGGTTGCTGAGCATAGGTCTGTGACTCTGTTGCTTAGGTTGGTTAACAACTGATTCGTCTGCACCACATGAGGCGGGGCCCTGTAATTTTGAGGGGTGCAGGAGCGGACGCCCCTCCTCCCGCTTCCCAACAATGAGCGACCATCTTTATTAAATCTTGAGTGGCATTGATTGCTCCAGTGATAACCCTTTTGCATTTAGGACATAATTGAGTTGGCTTTTTGTCTCCTGGTTTTTGTCGGTTTTTGGGACAGTTTTTACTGATATGTCCCTCTTTTCCACAATTGAAACATTTTAGAGAAGTCTTTTGTAATAGAAGTTGTGAGATTGCAGCTGCTAATGCAGATGCACGGTGAATTTCCGTGCCTATATTTTGACATACCTTTACATATTCACCTACGTCAGTAGCCTTGCCTTTAATGGGCATCAGTGCTGCCTGACAATCACTGTTAGCATTTTCAAATGCCAACTGGAGTAACAGTGCATTAGCAGCTTCAGCGTTAGCCACTTGTCTTTCAATTGCATTCTGCAATTTGTCGATAAAGGACACATAAGATTCTTGTGAACCCTGTCAAATTGTAGCAAAAGATCCTGCTCAGTTTCCTGTCTCAGTTTTGAAACTGAGATTTCAGACTCAGGATTGAGTGGCAATCTGGGAAACTTGTGTAAAAAGTTGACGGTCTTGTATGACTTGATTTTGAGGGGTAGTAAATTGCCCTGTTCTCATTAACATAGCAAGGCCAACAGGAACACCATTCGCTAGATTTTCCATTGCCTGCACGGTAGCTAATTCTTGGTATTCTAATTTCCAAACGGAGTACTGTGCTGAGGTAAGCATGATTTTCATTAATGCAAACCAGTCCCAAGGTGTCATTATATAAGAAGTCGAGATAGCATCTACAATTCCAGCTGTAAACTGCTCTGTAAACCATTTTCCTGTATGGAATTTCTTAATTCTTGAAAAACCTGATAAGGCAAGCCATCATGAACAGGGTTTTGACTTTGGCGAAACGTTACGGGGAAAGGGAAAGTAGCAAGATCTCCTTGTGACGTAGCCTCTTCCCTGCACCGCTGTGAGGCAAAAGCCACAGGACTAGACAGGGGCGTTGAGTCAGAGGGATTAGCAGGAGAAAGAGATACAGGCAGCGCAGCAAAGCCAGCTTCTGTTTTAAGTTCTGCAGACCCTGGCGGGGGAGTACCAGGTGGTCGGGGTGGGTGGAGGGGCGGCGGTGGGGACCCGCATGTGGTGGTGGGGGCTGGCAGCCCCGCGGAGCCCGTGCTGCTCGCCCGCTGCCCACCGGCAGGGTGTGCGCGTTGGCGGTGCGAGCGGTGGTGGAGGTAATGGGGGGTATAGATCTGGTTCTAGGTGGGGGTCCACTGGAGCCGATGGAATCACATCATCAGAATCACGGTTGTTAGCACCATCAGCCTCAGGTTTTTGTTCCGCATCAGCCTCAGATGCCTTTAATGGTTGTAAAGTGGCAAAAAGGAATTTCCACATTATAATAGCTGAATCGGGAAGTGCAAGCCCTACCTCCTTTCTTGTCTGCAAGCACTCCCGCACTCTTTCCCAAAGCGTTATATCAAAGGTACTGTTCTGCGGAAAGCAGTTACAATGTTCTTTTACCAAGAGCAATAACTGTTCTAGGTGCTTTTCAGTAAGCTTAAATCCTGCTGCGCTAACTATTTGTTGCAAAACATTTAAGTATAAGGGATGCTCTTGTGATACAGCTTGTCCCATCGTACTATTCTACACAACCCCATAGCTTTTCTCTTCAACAGACACTACTGTTCCTTATTTTTAAGGAATTGTGGCCACACTTACTCACCTGTCGGGTTGTGGGTTGCTGGAAAGTTCCTCTGAGCTTTCTGCAGTCTCCTGGAGCCTCACACAGGGCACCAAAAATGCAGCGATGAAAGAGGCACTCAGGATGACAACGAGATGGTTCCAAAGCAATGGCAAAAAGATTTCTTTATTGTCTCTTACCACATATTTATGTTACTAAAACAGGAGCACGTATCTGGCTCAGCTGGGTTGTTTGCCAGTCCTCAGAACACTTAAACACACACTCCACACGCATACTCATGACTGTCTTCAGCTGCATCTTCCCACGCACACACTAGGCAGTCCTCCGACCTGACCTTGTAAAACTAGTTCTTCAAAGGCTTGTCAAATGCGCAGCACAACAAATTCTAACGTTCACTCTTGATTCAAATGCCAGGTGTTTCAAGCTGCTTCCACAACTAGCAATTAGCCTGGAATCACAAGGTAAGGCAGATACAGCCATGCTTTTCCTCCTACAGTACAGTGGGAAACCTGAAGGTCTCACAGATGTAACGCAAAGTTGGCATTTCTCTAAATCACTTTCCGCTCCCACTTCAAAGCTCATTATGCTTTAATAAAAATGAAAATTTACATTTTGACAGAGGCAATGTTCTTCTGCACATTTTTCAGCAGAACTGCCTGCATGGCTTGCAGGCGTACCAGATGTACTGGATAAGCTTGCTCAGCATTCCTTACTCCCATTGACATGCCTTGCTAGAGACAGGCAGGAGAGGATGTTCCATGCCTTTCTGTCCCAAAAAGCGGATTCAAGCAAAGGACATGCAATTTCAGCACAGGATATACCTTGATTCATACTTTATTGACGTAAGAAAATCACTTATTCACTCAAGAATGACCTAAGCCTAGGAATGATGGTCATGGATGGTGACTCAATGCTGTTCCCCATCAGCTTTTTTTTACAGCTGAGCCGTGGCAGCTCCTTGCTCTTGGGGTGATAAAGCAGGTAATGCTGCAAAGGACAAACAGACTGTTTTCTTGTGCCAGTACATTTTGCCCATTTAATACCTAAGGTAGCCAGATTGTGTGGGTCACTTTGTCCCAGGCCAGTGAGGAGCTGCATGTGGGACTCTGTGGAGCCCCCCCCGGGCACAGGGCTGGGGACAATGTTCACCAGGGCCTATTGTAGCTGAGGGAGGCTTTGCACTAAGGGAGAACATTCATCCAGCAGCAATGCAGGGTACCTGAGTCAGACCCCTGCTCTCTCCGTTGACTACAGAAGGAGCCGAAGAAGGGAGCTGGCCTCCCCTAAGGATAGCTTTTGTTGACACCTCACTCAGCCACGCCCTCTGGGCATGATGGACTGTTGTGAAGATGTGAAAGCTGCAGGACATCTCTGCATTTTAAAATTAGTATTTTATTTTCCTTTACCAATCTGCTGCTTCTCTGTGATGCCAGGATAAGGAGAAAATCTGCCGAAAAGCCAACAGCACATAAGAACAGCTTGATAAATTGAGTATGAGAAATTTCACAAAATGTTGAGTGTGATGTTTTGTCCAAATCTGTGTGCTGCGCTCTTCTGAGACAGTAAGGGCTCCATCATCAACAAACTCAAGAAATGATTAACAGGAAGGACCTAGGACTAGGAGGAGTGAAGCTGCTGATAACCTGCTGTCAGAAGTCAGACTCTCATCCCAGTAGCGAAGCAGAGTGGGGAAACAAGTGCTAGGCTGGGAGCCCCAACACCCAACAGAAAGGGTTCAGGCTGGATCTGGGAGTGGTGAAGGCTATTAGCTGGGGAGCCAAAGCAGGACCAGCACAAGAGCAACTAAATACTGGATCCAGCAAGCCATGATGGCAGGGAATTCATGCACAGGGGAAAGGGGAATCCTGCTCATGGTCCAGCAGGGAGACTATCATGCTGCTTTAGGATATTGCTTATATTACAGCTGGGAAAGCTATGATGCTATTACAGTCCCCGGCTGTCTCATGCAATTGCAGGTATCTTATATTCTTCATTAGCATGATTTGCAGCTCTGAGACCTGTTTAAGGAATTTTTAATTTAATCTTCTTTGGAAAGGAAGCAAAACAGTATTGGTAAAGCATTGTGGATGCTGTTTGAAGTCTGGCAGTCTTTCCTAACGATCATCTGCTATGATTTAACTTTTTTCCTTTTTTTTTCTATTTTTATTAATTTATTCATGTGACTATCAAACAGATACATTTAATGCCACACAGACTAGGGAGATATTAAGTCCATTACATAGAATGGTCTTGGTTGTTAGCTATAATGCATATGCTATTCAGACCCATTGGTACTAGATAGAAATCTGCTTTCTTCCCAATGATTAGATAACTAATAGGATGATTGAATGCTCTGGACTGCAATTCCTAAACACCAATTAACACCTCATTTTCAGATTTGATGTTATAAAACCTGCCACTCATTTTCTCTTTGTAGCTGAAATTATAGGAAAAGTGTCACAAAAACTGTATAAAAAAGTGGAGTATATTGCTTCTTAATAGATGTTTGAGACATATATCTATAAAAAGAAAATATATTTTAAATGTTAAGTAGTATATTTCAACCAATGTAAGACTTTTTACAAGTGCAACTTTTCTTTCAACAGTTGAGAGTGTCCCTTTGGAGAGTACGGCCCATTTCAGGTTCTGTTGCCATAAATAAACTCAACAATGCCAAGTTATATCCTAGAATTCAAGGCACATTCTGCTTCTAGCTATGCAGACCCACAGGGATGCTGAGGTTACCTGTCTGTGTGTCCTGTTGTTGTGTCCTACATGAGAAGTACAGGGTCGCTTCAGGAGCCAAAGTCCACTTTTTTTTAGTTCAGCTTGAACTTGTGAAAAAGAACCTGCATGAAGTAAACAAAATACCAAAAGACTATTCAGGCACTCTGTACATACAGCCCATACAGTCAGATTCCTACTTTTGATTCTTACTTCTAAAGATTTCTTTGGACGTATTTTTTCCTGTTAACATTCCCAAGTATAAGCAGAGCATGTAATGTTTGCGGCTTTTAAGTAGGTTTTGCAACCCAATACCTATACTGTTAACCTTATGCTAATTTAAATATTATTTTCTACTCTTTAACATTCAAAAGCCCACTAGAGGAATTAAGATTAGAAGGTAGCTTGACACCTAGAATCCCCAGTCCACATTAGCACTGCTTTTACGTGAACACAACGGTAAGATTTCCTCAGGCCTGTCCAGGATTTTTAGTGCCTGTTCTTTATTAAGTGCTTTGCTGTATGTGGAGAAAAAATGGCCCATCATTTGTATAAAGAAGGACAGAAAAATTGAGGAGTACTTCTCACTCACTTTCAGGCTTCCATTGAAGTACTCCTCACTTCTCTTCATCCTAAACCAAGGGCTTCTCCCATGCATGCCCGCCTGCAGCTGAGGTGTTGTTCCAACACAGGTCACTTCCCACAGGACACTGTGGACAATCATTCAGCAGCAGTTTCTGGACTGCTGGACATGCTGGGACTTGCAACACGCTGGGGAGCAGTGACCCTGCCTGCACGAGTGGTGGTACCCCCGTACATCCAGTGTCACAAAGGTATGTTGGCGTACATGAGAGCATTCCATGACCTGGAGTCATGCTGATGAAAGCTGTTGAGCGATGTCTCCAAAACATCTTCCTAATGCAGTGGAGTTTCAGGGAGCTCCTCTGTGTGCTGAGGGAGCCTGGAGCTAGGAGCCAGCACAGACACTGGCTGCACAGATGTGTTGGGAGATGGTTACCACAGGCTATTGTAAGTCTATGACTTACCAAATTGCTGGTGGGAAATCAAAGGTCAGTGCTCTCCTGATAGAAGTCTACCAAGTGAGTGTACTGCAGCTTATTCACAGGTTGAAAGCTGGTTAGGGACTGTCTCTCTATCTGTCTGAGCTTCAAAAAAACTGGAGAAGACCAACTAGAAAGAAAAATTTACATACCAACAACTTTCCAAAAGTCTGGAAGGAGTGACAGAGAATTAGGTGGGTAAAAAGGTGTATAAGAAGTTGGCATCATGCCTTTAGACATGCCATTAGAGAGAAGAAAAGTAATCAATTTTTTAATAAAAGTTTAGAAACTCTAAAGTGGTCTGCAATGCCTATGCAAAAGCTAATTCTGGGGCAGCGCTATGGCTCAATATCTAGTGAAGTACCAGCTGCAAACTGAATGCTTTATATCCCCTAGGAAAGTAGACAGCCTTGGCTTTCTCATGATAAAAAGCAATCCATCCTTGCCTTAATGCCTCCAAGGGTTCTGTATCTCAAGCCAGACTCATTTCAGTGCTGTAGCCTGGCTGTTTAAGATCTGCAGGAAAGCGTGGCTTTTGGAGATTAAATTCATGTTTTAGGAAAGAAAGAGAAACCGTTGTCTGGCATGTTGTTTTGTGTTTTAAAATTGTAGCTACTCTCTGTAAAATGTTGGTGTGAGAAGCCACCATGAGGTGTGAATTTGTTGGTGCTTGTTGTTTTCCCAGGAGAAGTCAGGAGGCCCAAGGGGCATGATAAATGGAGCTTATTAGACGTTTAGCTCATTGGCTAATGACCTACTTTCTGAACTGACTGTAACTGAGAGTGCTTTTTGTTCTGATCTCCTAGATATCACAGGGTTAACACTGACCACCAGGCTTTGTGAACCATTAGTCATGAAATTTCTGTCACAAAGGATGTTGGCTTCTTCATCACTACAGATTCCTTTTCTATTTCCCTTCTTTTCCCCAGAAATTTGGGAGCAGCAGCAGATTTTCCTGACCTGGAATCAAGCAATTAAGCAATAGTCTGAGATTTTCTTCATCACAAAGATCAAGAAATAGAGAATGAAGTAAAGGGCTTTTCTTACATAAAGCCCCTTTATTTTGATGCTGAGAAGGGGTAGCACTGTACACCATGCCTCAGAAACATGGGTGCTTTCCCCAACCCTGGTAGTAGTCTATGGGATGATCTCACATTAGTTATTTCACTTTTGGGTTTCAAATACTTACTTCCCTCTTATCTCATTTTTAAGGGGTTCCCCATATGCAGTGACTTACACCTGAAAAGCTGAGACTCCTTATAACTTAAGAAGAAGGTGAACTACTCTAAATTTCAAAGCTTTCCTTGAGTCCGCAGGAACACAGGAATGCCTTTACCAGCCAGGGATTTGCAAAAGCAGTCTAGGCTTTGCAAAAGCAGTTATTACTAGTATTAGGTCTCATCTGAAGTAATTTATTGGAAAACACTGTATACACAGCAAGGGGAAAAAGAAAAAATTCTCAGACATGATAGGATTTCCTTTATGCTTTGATCTCTGGTTTTATAATCCATAGGAACTAATGTACAAATCAAAATGCCAGCCAGTCTTTTCTGGAAATCTGGATTCTCACAAAGGTGAGCATGTAGTGATAGTTTTGCTTTTGCCCGAATTGGCAGCTTTTCTGTCCCATTGTTTCCTACAGTGCCTCACCTCCCATTGAGCTGCTGCAGCTAAAACCTTTCTCCTCTTAAACCATTTTGACGACTCTCTCCTTCTGGTGTTCGAGATTAAAAAATATGATAGGAAGACGCCACCTTACAACAGAAGAGGCTCCCCCGTGAGTTATCTTCTATAGCTATAAACAAGCAGCAATGGTTTCTTCCCCAGAGGTTATAACTAGGTGAGGCGGACCAAAGGAAGCAGTGGCAATGATTTTCTCACTAATGAATCTGGAAGTACAAGAGACAGGATTTACAAGGTTTGTGCAGAGGAGATAAGTAGCTGACCTCAAAACTGAACCCAGATCCCCTGACATCCAGCCCCGGCTATAACCATATGGGCACCTCCACTGTTTCTTTGTGCTTGCCAATGCAGGGCTGTAAATCCACACAAGCAGTGCTGAGCATTTTCAGCTCCCACTGAAGTAAGGAGGACTCAGAGGTGCTCAGTCCTGAGCGGGAAGGTGGCACCAGACCTGCTTTAGGCCAGCGCTGGCTCAACCTCCGCCACCCCCAGGCTCTGCTACCTGCCTGCGTCAGCCGCCTTCTCCTATTTCTCATATGTCTCTAATCCACCAAACACACATGTGGGAGTATCTAAATTAAAAATAGCAACCCAGAAAAAAGTGCTGTGCAGTCAGAGAGCTGATTTGCAGCCAAATTATTCATCTCCACATATCCCTCTCATTCCAGGATGGTAGTACCAAAGCTGCCCGGGTGCAGCCTGGCTCAGGGACTGGTGATGCCAGGGAGAGACACCCTTGTGGG
Organism: Aviceda cuculoides; assembly: GCA_035590195.1. NCBI lineage: Eukaryota > Metazoa > Chordata > Aves > Accipitriformes > Accipitridae > Aviceda > Aviceda cuculoides. Next base: position 9,446,058 of record JAVJGG010000009.1, read on the forward strand.
TGTCTGTCCCCTTGGTCCCTTGTCAGCAGGCCAAATTCCTCACTGGTCAGCTCATCTATCTTTGTATACCAACTGCCACGTGAAATCACCTTAAACCACTGCCCTGCTCCCCTCTACATTGCCTCCCTTCACTTATTACCCAATAACTGGACTAATGCAGCTTGGCTCTTGCAAACCCAAGTGACTGAATTGGTCCAACCTTTTAAAAGGTTATTGGAACATCCTGTTCCATTAACGCCAGACCTTAGTGGAGAAACACACGAAAAAGCTGTTCCCATGCTTTTACTGGCCAGGGCTGAGCCGGGGCACTTTGGTGTGTTGCCGCAAGAGCCCATGAGTGATTTTCCCCATGTATCTGCAGGGTGGCCCTTGGTTTTAATCAGCACTCTGGTAGCTGTGATCGCAGTGCGTATTACAAAAATTGCTGGCAGTTCATTGTCACTTTTTTGCAAGGAATTTTTGTAAATAACATTTTTTTTTTCCCACAGAGAATTGCCCAATTACCAGAACAACCATAAAAACCTCAGAAGTCAGAACATCCTGAGACATGAAAGAAGGACAAAAAAACCCCAGACTTAACCTCAAAGTAGTCTTCATGGTTCCTGGCTGGCATCCTACCTCCTTTGCCTGGTGTGGCGTATTTGTCATGGTCTCCCTCCCGGGCTGGAGCCTCACAGGGCCCCACTGAAACATCCTTCCCAAGGATCCAGCCCTGCTATGAAACTCATGGTTACATGAAAGCTGAATGATATAATAAGAAGAAAAACCTAGGCATTTGGTAGTGCCTCTTCGCTTCTGGCAGACAAAACCTCCCAGTTTAACTGGTAACATAAGCAAGATGTTAGAAGTTTGTATTGTACAAAACACAGCTCAGCCCTAGACTCCCCTGGGCAATGGTTTCCATGTCTGCGTGATTCTCTCCATCAGCCCTCCTGTCTGTGGGGTCCCAGCCCCATTTTTTCCTTCCATGGTTTCTGTAGGATACCTACATGGGTGTCACATTCCCTGTCTCATTCCTGCAACCTGGTGCCACATGCCACCAACTCGTTGACAATCCAGCCATGGATGCTTTGGAGGTGGGTCGGTGTCTTAGCAGGCTAATCTTCCCCCACAAAACTGCAATCACTTCATTCTGAATTACAGCCAATTGTAGTCCTCAGAAACAGGTAATGGAGACATGAGTCCATGGAAGGATGGTCCCACCTCACTTTGCCGCCGCAGGCATTCAGAAAGGAAGACTGCAATGGCTGCAGTAGCACCCTGCCCCCTCCCATGATCCAGCACATCTTTCCAGCTTCCACCTCAGCCTGAGGCATTGCATAGGGGGAGCAGGAGACCCAGGCTGGCTTTGCATGTTAGCCAAAGTGGCCAAGGGACTGAAGTGACCAAGAGAAATAGAAGACACCCAACAGCTGTAAATCAGGGATGGTCCAAGGAAGCACTTGCTACTTGGATAGAAATGCTACAGTCTCTCTCTTAAGTTTCTGACCTACTTCTGCAGCACAGCGATACAGGAGACTGTGCCAGACATCAGTGTGGGCGGCTGTGTCAGGGCTTCGGCTTTGCTTTCTTCTACTAGTTGGCACTCAGCAGCAGCATCCCTTCACTGCAGGGGCCCGTTTCTTCCCAATGGGAGCTGCTGGGAGCAGGTCTGCTGCTTGTACACACCCGGGCATCCTTCACGGGGACGTAAAGGCTCAGGCTCAGGCACTGGTTTCTGGTACAGCCAGAAAGAAGCCCCTCAGTTTTCACAGCTCTCCATCACTTCTGCTAGATTGTGTATCAATCACCTTCTTTTTTAGCTGACAAATCTCAGCTGGGAGGCAGCTATTCACTAACCACTGAAATGGGGCCAATTTCTCCAAAAAGGGCCATTCAGTGACAGTCCTGCTACTTTCTGTATTCAAGCATATCCTCCATACACTTCATTTGTGCGGCTAAATGTTAGCTTCAAGTGAAGATTTGCTTCAATTGAAGATAAAGCAGGCTGGAGAGAGAAGAGAGCCAGGGAATGCTATTTGTGCGATTTCAAAAGAGCACCAGATTTTACTGTTCTCTCTGATGAAATGCTGAAGGGCAAGGTGAGAAAATGGAGATTTGTTAGCACTGATCATAGTTTCTCCCTGGTAGGACTCAAAAAACAGCAACGACTGGGGAAAAGAGAGAATTTTGAGTGGCATTCATCTGTATATTTAAGCATGAATCATCTTCCATCTATTGCAAAGTCTTTTTTTTTTTTTTTTAATGTAGTTGAATTTTCATGAAGGAATATATGAACTTTGGCTACAACAGGTGTCATCTTGGAGGTTGTTTGTTTTTTTTTTTTTTTAATCTGACTGTAGCCCCAGCATAATGGGCAATATTGGGCTTTCATCTTTCACCACTACTAGCTATAAAATTGTCCTGGTTTCAGCTGGGATAGAGTTAATTGTCTTCCTAGTAGCTGGTACAGTGCTGTGTTTTGAGT
>JAVJGG010000009.1:9452195-9501899 GCA_035590195.1 Aviceda cuculoides
GTGAGAACATGTAAGAGAAACAACCCTGCAGACACCAAGGTCAGTGAAGAAGGAGGGGGAGGAGATGCTCCAGGTGCTGGAGCAGATATCCACCTGCAGCCCGTGGAGGACCCCACGCCGGAGCAGGTGGGTGCCCAAAGGAGGCTATGACCCCGTGGGAAGCCCGTGCTGGAGCAGGCTCCTGGCAGGACCTGCGGATCTGTGGAGAGAGGAGCCCATGGAGCACGTTTTCTGGCAGGACTTGTGACCCCGTGGGGGACCCACGCTGAAGCAGTGTGCTCCTGAAGGACTGCAGCCCATGGAAGGGACCCATGCTGGAGCAGATCATGAAGAACTGCAACCTGTGGGAAGGAGCCATGTTGGAGAAGTTCGTGGAGGACTGTCTCCTGTGGGAGGGATCCCACACTGGAGCAGGTGAAGAGTGTGATGAGTCCTCCCCCTGAGGAGGATGAAGCGACAGAGATAACGTGTGATGAACTGACCGTAAACCCCATTCCCTGTCCCCCTGCACCGCTGGGGGAGGGGTAGGTAGAGAATCCGGGAGTGAAGTTGTGCCCGGGAAGAAGGGAGAGGTGGAGGGAAGGTGTTTTGAGATTTGGCTTTATTTCACATTACCCTACTCTGGTTGATTGGTAATAAATTGAGTTAATTTTCCCCAAGTTGAGCCTGTTTTGCCCATGCCCATCTCTAGTCTCCCTTAGAGAAATTCCTCATTAACTCTGACGTGCATGCCCTGACGTTCTGTTCTAGTCAAACACTTCTTTCCACTTACCTACCTGTCAGAGTAAGAACAGTTTTAATATATGATAGTCTTCTTCCATGTTAGCGATGTCCCTTTGTCTTCAGATTTCAAGAACACGCTGACTTTATAGGCTAATGTACTTAATGAAGATATTACCAGCACTGGTCCTAAAATTGACCCTTGAGGAACTCACAGTAACTTGCTTCTTGACTCTTCTCTTTTCTTGCTCTTCCTCTGCCCTTTCCCATCAGTCAGTTCTTCCCCACCTTTTGTGTCCTCTGTTAACCTCCATCTTCTTTTGCTTCATTAATATTTTCCCATTTAGGAGTGTATCAAGTGCTTTGCTAAGGTCCAAATGAGATTTACCACATTTTCTATTTGGGAAAATCCATTATCTCATTTAAGGAAATCTATCAGATTATTCTGGCACCATGTTCCCTTGGTAAACCCAGGCTCCTTTCATCTTGTTTTCTGTTTAACTAGAAAGAACAATTTAATCATTCTTTCTCCTTTGGCAATCATACTGTGTGTAGAAATACAGAAAAAAAATTGAGGTAGATCACATTTATTTCCATCTGGGGCACATTTATATGTATATAGATAGAAAACATGCATATACGTATTTGTATGTGCACATGTGTGTTATGTGTTTATATATATACAAATATATATATATATATACACGGACAACATATATACATACATGTAAATATGTGTATACAACAGCTTCCAAGCTGCACTGAGCTTTTTAGTAAAGATTAGCGTTTTAACTTTTCCATACAATAAAGACCAATTAACACTCATTAATTTTAAGACCTGCAGATATTTTTCCTCCTATTCTACTCCAGTTCTTCTTCTGGAGCCGGCTGACAGCCAACAAGACAAACCCAGTGTGCAGGATGATTTTACCCAGCACTCAAAACCATTTCCTGCTGTCAGATATCATTACAAAGTTTAAGTGCAATCTAGTTGTTAGATAATTGCAATGATGAAGTTTGGCCGTTAGTGTAAATAGCTGGTTCAATAGTCACAGTGAATGGAAAATGTCCATTTTCAATATGAGGGCCTCGTTCTTGATGAAAGAAACATCACATGACAAGGATTTAATTAATGGGTGTCTGTCTTGTTATTCTTGTCTGACATGGTAGCAGACACTTTTGTAATACAAACAAAGAAGGTGGAGGAAGAGGGGCACAGTGCCTCTCTGTAAGGTGGCTGTCCAGATGGGTGATCTTCTCCCTGACATATATATAGGGGGAACGTACCGTATCAGTGGGGCAGCCTTTGCTAATGGCTTCAAGCAGCTGGAATCGCCTGCCTCTTGGCACACAACTGACTTGCCATCTCAGATGACAGGCTTCAAGAGAGGAGAATGAAAAGCCGGGTTTCCAAATTTTGCATTCCTAGCTGAAATAAGGAGACATAACATTCACAGATGCATTTGAGTTGTGGATAGCTTCATGACAATATGGTATCACCATAACCAGAGGTCACCAGCTTGTGAGGATTGGGCTCTTAGCCCCATGACTATAAATTCAAAACTTTATAAACAGTCTTACAAACAGCTTTTTTCCAAATTAAAAGCAAGAAACGTAGAGCTTTGAATGCTGCAAAGGGCTAATTTTGCTCACCACTGTGTATAACTAGTGCCAAACAAAAGCAAAATCGTGCTAGTGAATTAGAAGAAGGTGGCCAAGATGAAAATACAGCACAGATTTCTTTGCTTGAAAACTGGACTGTTGAGGAAAGGCAAAAAAGTGAAGGTGCATTGATTTTGATAACTTCTCCCCACCTACACACGTCCCTACTCACAAACTTTAGTCTGAATCAGTAAGAAGCTGCCAACTGTCACAGACACTAGTCCAATACCTTTGATTGGAACATCAAGGATGTGCATTTGGGGTTAAATGCACCCCTCTGCAAACACACAACACAATACAGGTGCTGCACAAGATCCCCTCAGAATAACGCTCACCTAGGACTCAAAACAGACTCAGCCACATGTCCCAGCTCCAGGCTTAGGGGCCAACATCGCCCTGCTAAAACAACGCTGATAAATACAGTTCCACTTATTCTGGATCTTGCACATTTTCAAAATCCTTCCACATCCTTCAGTGGTTTAATGAGTGGCACAGGGACAGGAACAGGTTCATGGATTTTCCAAGCAGACAGGGCCATCCTAGTCCCTGACCTCAGACCCCTGGATGGTGGGGAGGATGTTGCTGACTTCTTATTTAGTTGATCTCTTCTTCCATTGACGCACTGTGCAAGACATTCATTTTGCAAAACCAAGGAGTGATGAACCTGTGTTGGTTTGGATGACAAGAACCTCCTCTGCCTTCAAGGCCAGTCCCTGGCTGGAGTGGGCATCAACTGCATCATGCAATACCAGTTATGAGCAGGTGAAGCTCCACCCCTAGTAATGTGACCGGTCTTGCCCAAATCCATTCCTTTCTATCCCAAAAGTATAACTTTACCTCTTCTACCTGTTTCAATAGTTTATTCTTTCATTACCACAATATGTGAGTGCTTTTTAAATAAAATCTGTTGCAAAAATGAAGCTTCTGTTGTTCTTCATGAGTTCACTTAGAATTCTTCCCTTTGAGATCTAGGCTCAGATAGTGGACATGGCTTTGAGAAGTTTGGGGTTTTTTTATTTAGTCTATTAATTTCTTGCTTTTTTATATTCTCAAGTGCTATTCTTCACATCCATGTAATCCAATCACCTGCATTTTTTATCTGACCTTGTGTTTTAAAGCAAAACCACTAAATACATGTATATGTAAACAAAGGCAAAATGAAACTCAGAAGCAAAAGCCACTCTCAAGGAGTTTAATGGAAAAAAACAAGCAAACTCTTTAATGACATTAAATGGGGCTGGGATTTGAAGTATGCAGGCAATAAAAATTATTTTGTATTCCAAATGCTGGTTTTTAATCCTCTTTTGGTAGGAGGCTGGAAAAATACCAATCATGTTGTAGATGTAGGAGCAAAAGAGCAATGCCAGGAAACACAAGCATCAATTCTGGTAACTATCAGCAAAGGCAAAAATATACTTTTATGGAAATCTGGGAAGCCCATCTATTCAAGTGACAGACAACTGGGGCACTTCTGCACATTTCCCATACAGGAAGTAAGGAATTACTTAACCATCTCCAGGATTTGTGTTGATTTAAAAAAATGCTAACAAACAAGTTAGTTTAAAGTCTAAAAAAGAAGACAGGGGAATGTCAGCCTTATGGAAAATAGTTTACTACTAAGGTTGTTATTAAGGCAAATACAAATGTCATTATACCATTAATTTCCCACAATGAAAGGAGACTGAGCAAACAGCCCAGGTTAACAAGCAAAACCCACATGGGGAAGGTAGGGATCATGGAAAGGTGGGGTAGGTCTCCTGGGGATCTCTTGTATTCGTCCCATTACAATACACCCCACCATTTGTGGGGTTCATAGTTTGATATTTTGGCTTAAGCCCCTGGCACATCTGGAGGCTCTTGAATGTAGAAATTAAAGAACAAAGAGGCAGAGTAGCCTCTAAACTCTCTGTAATCTTCAGCAATATCTCAAGCTCCCTCTCATTTAAAGAGAGCATAACTGCCCCTGGGCATTTTCTCTGGCTCTTTTTCTGTTTGTCATACATACAGCTGGTGAATTACCTTCCTTTCACAACCTGGCCAACCTTCCACCCATCCAAACACGCAGACAGGGCACAGCAGACAGGAAAATCTGACCTCCTGTTGCTGGATGAGGAAGATATCTTGGAGAGGTTAGCAGAATTCGATGCGACTGCAGAACACAGTCAGTATCAGACTCTGGAGGAAAGCTTTGGTGTGCTTTTGGCTGTCCTCTTCACACCATGGGACAATCATTCATCGCCATATGTGGGACTTACTGCTGACATGGGGTCTCAGTGTTTTTAAAACGGTGATGCCAAACAATTAGTGCCTAATAGATAGGCAACTCACTACTACTCTTACCACAAATAAACCCATGAACAAGCACAGATACCAAATAACAATGTGTATCTGTATTGGTTTTGATCTTCATGGATTATCATACTACGCAAATTACCTTTGCTCTTCATTCCTTCTAAGTATGCTTCTGGTTGGTCTCAGTTTTTCTCACTTAGTTTTAATTTCTGTTTACAGATAATCTTGCACCTTGTTTAGCTTCATCTGATATTGGCTGCCTTCCTCTCTATCAGAATCCAGACAGCACAATAAGCTTCAATAAAATCAATGGGAAAGTGACACAAATTAAGAGTTCAATACATTCTCAGAGTAAGTCCCCATTAGTATCTTGACAGAAGTCATCTTCTACATATCCTGAGGTAACACACAATTCAAACTTGTGTCGAATGTGCTTGGCTTGGTTTTGTTAGCAGCTAATCAAAATCATACCAGCAAGTCCTCCCCAAAGAAAATAAGGAATAATAGAAAATGGTATTCTTTGGGTTTTAGTTTTCTCCAGTTTATTTTTTGGAAATAGTGGGTGCAAAGTGGCACCTATAGCCAAGAGTTGGCACAATACTGTGCCTCCACCCATTTATAAATCCCTCCTGCAGTTCTCATTTCAGCAGTATCACAAGCTATGTCTGACTTTAACAAAGCCCAGTTTGGGTTGGTGCGTAATATGGTGAATAGAGAAGTGCTGGAGGCTCCACATGGGCCCAGACCTAAATCCTCCTGCAATATGGCAGGTCTGCATTTGTGTATAGCATCCATCTAACTTCCTTGGAAGTATTTAAGATTGTGATTAATTTATTATTAATCTAAACAGATTATCCTCAGCTTCAAGCAAATGAAACATGTAAGTAGATTGTCAGGATTGAGGGAAATCATCCTTTGAGGTGAAAACATGTCCCAGCAGGTCATGAGCTCTGGTTTATCCTGGGGAAGGGTCTCAGATGAGAACTGTGCTGCCCGTCGTCGGCCGCCCCCCCCCCCCCCCCCGCCAGCCAGGAACTTGCACGGCAGCTCATAGATTTGGGATGGGAAGGTCTGTTAGACCAAAGTCACCATCGCTTGCTGAAAGGGAGATCAACAGGAAAGCAAACTAAAATCGTGCACACAGTCCTAGTGAAACTGTACTAGTTTATAAGCAGGGTAAGCATCAGAGCCGCTCTCAGTTCGTTTTTGCAGTGAAAAGGTTCTAATTTAAGCATGCTTAACAGGTACACACAACCAAGCAGAAAGCTTATACTCAGTAAATACTGATTTTTAGTCATCGAAGAAGCCCCTATCTCTACAGTACAAAAATCTTCACTGTACTGGAGGGACTGCATTGCACAAACAGAAAGTGTTGCTTTAAACTCTGCTGGAAACACAACAGTGAAGAAAAGGGTTTAAAAATGAAAAGAATCAACAGTTACCAGCAGCAAAAGGGGACAGTCCCCAGGGGAAAAAAAAAAAAAGTATTCTTGTTCCTTGGAAGCTACTATGAGCTACTTGCAATAATTAAAACCAACTCTGAACTGTACAGTGTTGACAACAGGGTAAGATGTTGTTTTCCAGCCAGAGGTAAAATTAATTACACTGCTCTAGATTATCTTTATTGACTTCTGCTTTTTTTCTCATTAGTCCAAAATACGTCACAAAACAACTATCATCGGCTTTATTTCAGAATCTGTATCTTAAAAAAAAAAAAACTACAGAGGGAAATAAAACTACTGAAGACAAAATGCTACTGAAATCTAGCCCTAAACTATATGGTCACTTTACAGATTATCTGTATATGTTGTGGAGGCAAGCAATATTAATCAAACACAGTGCAACTTACTTACACAGACAATCCCAGTTAATTTAATCCTTTTATTTATTGTTGGTCTCCTTGGTTTGCATGTTAAATATCCAAAATACAAAGATATAGTGACGAATGCAGCCTCATATTGACTAGCACAAGATCCTGCAGACCCTTCGGCGTGCTCTTCGTACCTTGCTTTGATCCTTCGTCCTCCTCATCAAACATCTACTGAAACGTTTGCAGGACTGAGGGGCCAAGGACTTCAGAGCTACCAGGCCGTCATTCCCAAGGCAAAGACTGTGATCTTGGTAAGCCCTTGTAATGTGGAAATACAGTCTACATGCTCTGTCTGTGGTGGGGTGCTGTTGGGTCTTCTAAAATGCATACCTGTACCTTAACCCATCAATTAAAATGGTTGCTACCCACTTCTAGTAGCTTAACAACTGCCTACCACTGTTGAAATTCAACTGTTGCCCTAGATTTTGCAGTGCAAGTTTTCAGTGCAAGCTCACAGGGGCACTTGCCTAAGCAGGCATGGCGCCTGGCGGCCTTCGGAAAGGCTGCCCTGTTGGAGGCCCACACTTCCCCCCAGCCTGCCTACTGTGAGGCTCCAGGCTTCGAAACACGGGAGATTTCCTGCAGGTTTTGTCGGCTTTCAGACAGTTTGGTTTGGGCTGAGGGACGAGACAGCCCCAGCACGACCTGAGGCACTTGACTGGGCTGGCCAGGCCGGGCCGGGCCAGGGTAGGCTGGGCTGGGCTGGGCTAGGCTGGGCTGGGCTGGGCTGGGCTGGACAGGACAGGGCAGGACAGGACAGGACAGGACAGGGCAGGACAGGGCAGGACAGGGCAGGGCAGGGCAGGACGGGGCAGGGCAGGACGGGGCAGGACAGGACGGGGCAGGACAGGACAGGACAGGGCAGGACAGGACAGGGCAGGACAGGGCAGGGTAGGACAGGACAGGGCAGGACTGGACTGGACTGGACTGGACTGGGCGGCACTGGCCTCCAACTGGACTCTGCCCCCTCCCACCGGCGGGGAGAAGGCGTGCCGCACCGCTCCCCCTCCGCAGAAACCCCGGCCGGGCCGGAGCCACGCGGCGCATGCGCGAGAGGCGAGGCGGAGGCGGCACACGCGCCGTATCGGCGGCCGGCGCCAAAACCGAGACCAAGATGGCGGCGCCCGGGGCGAAGAAGGGAAGCTGAGGGCGCGCGAGGCGCGGTCAGCGGGCTCCCGCGCGCAGGTAACGGTCCCCTCAGCGGCGGGCGCGACCGTGGGGCTCGCCTCCTGTCAGGCCAACAGCTCTAACTGTCGCCTGTCTCTGCGCCTCCTCACGATCCCCCTCGGGCGGCCTTTGCCTCCGGTGCCTGCAACCGTGCGCCTTCCGCGCTTTCCCCGGTCTGCTCCGTTCGTCTGGCTGTCCGCGCCGCAGCCCCTCGCAGGCGGCCGTGCCGGCGGCGCGGTGACCCGCAGCACCCTTCCGTGAGTCTCCCGCCGTGACTGGTCTTTTCCGCTGAGGGAGCTGCCTGCTCCGGTGGCTGCTGCCCCAGCAGCCGGCCACTCCCCCCACCAGGGCTTTTGCTATTTAAACTGCGGGGGGGCAGGAGTGTAGGAAGGTTTTGATTTTTTTTTAGTTCAAATTTGAGCCGCAGGGTAAAGAAAGGAACTTGATTCCTCACCTCACTTGCAGGGTGAATGAAATGTGCTGGCCCTTACCAAGCAGTTTTCAGTACCTTAATGCAGCAAAGGTCCCCTCTCCTGTGTGCTTATTCCATCTTTCCAAAGCAGGGTCTCAACCTTTGTTCCTCTGTCAGTCCAGCCCCTTCCTCCTCTCTTGGCACACCTGCCTGAGTTGGACAGTTATGGCTGGTAACTTGCTCCTTTGAAGACCCACACAGTGCTGGGCTGGAATGCTTTTAACTGGGGCGGGGAGGAGCATCCTTCTTGTCCTAGTCCCATGCACACGTGTCTGCAAAGGCAAAACTGCGTAGTGCCATGTCTTTTGAATTTGGTTGTCCTCTGTGCTGCATGTCCTTGCTTGGCCCAATGTGTGGCTTGCATCACATTTTGTGTGTGAGGGGGTCTGGGAGCAGGAAAGAGACTGCAGTTCTCTTTCTCATCCCGGAAGTCCCTGTGTTTAAATGAGCTTTGCTTTAACACTGCGTAACCCAGGCAGTGGTCCCTTTCTCACTCGTATCCACTGCTTGTGTGACCCGTAGGGCCTGAGGTCACCCAAATGTGCCCTGACAGACGTGACATTGGCAGGTGGGTTTCTCTTCAGATGTGTGCAGGTGAAGAATTCACATGTGTGTAAGTGTTGTGTTTTAAAATATGTATTTTGTAAATCAGCATTGCTGAAAGTGGCCTGCCATGAAGAAGTGCTCCTTTCTGTTGTAAAATAAATTGAAGTAATGGAAATAAGACCTAAGTAATATGGAAATAATGAATAAGAATAAGCAAAACAGTGAAGTACTGAAATGTTCTTGCTAATTTTGAGCTGAGTGAGTAAGTGTAAGGTTATGGAGGGGGAGAAATTAGGTGTCTCCTGAGTAACTTGTGTGCACCTGCACTGGGAATCCTGAGTTCAGCCCTGGATTTGTTATTATTACAAATGAGAGTGATTTTAGAGATTAGCAACAAAAAATTCGTCACTGGTGTGACATATGTAAATGAAAAAATGTTTAAAAGAGCCTGCTTGATAAGTAAGAGAGAAGAGATGCAATTCTGTAGATATGTAATGAGACAGGCAATGAAGGCTTGTGTACGCGTATGTGGTGAATGTTAAGGAAGTATAACTCCCACTAGCTTACTGGGGACCTAATTTAGGTGGTATAGCAATTATTTCTACTGATAATGTTGATATCATGTGGGAAATACATAAATAAAACTGTTTCTTATACAAGGTTTCTCTACACAGAGATTTTACTGATGTAACTGCAAGAAAAATTATGAATGGACTGAATAGCTAGCTCGGTACAACGGTCGCATATATAGGCCAAAATTCAAAAAATCCCCCACCCCACAATCATAGAGGACAGGAAATACTGATGTAAATAAAGAAACAAGTTTTTTAAAAAAGGAATTGGTGGTGAAGATGAAGAAGAAATCTCAGACTAGGCAGGGTTTTTTGTAATGCTGTATTTCCTACTGTAGGAAGTAAAATCAGTAAATATCTTACTGAGACTGATCCCAAACATGTGGGCTGTTTGATCTTTCTCAAATCTGAGTAGTTTTGTTTTAGAAGACTCACTCTAAAGTGTATGATGAATTCTTTTAACTGGATTTTTAGTTGAAAGAGAACTGGATTGCTTTACTTGCTTGACTTGTTAAATTATATCTTGTCTGAACAGCGTAAGTTTCTCATGTAGTTCTTGCAGGAAGCTGTATTGATAAGGAAGCCCTTAGCAAAATAGTCAATTTAGAATGCCTAGTTGAAATCTATTAATTATAGTCATCCTCCCCCATGTCTTTTCAGTGATGACAAATTCAGTAGTTTTGCAAGATAATTTCATCCAACTTCCTCTTCTCCCTACTTCATTCTAAATTTTACTAACACCCTGTTAGCCATCTTCTGTTCAGGCAACTGATCTTGAACCTTCAATTGACTGATCCTGCTTTTATGGGAGATTGAATGTGAGAATTCTATCTTGTTAGAGAAGAAATCTAACACAACAGGTTTGTTCTATGCAAGGGCCACAGTTAGTTCTCTTGGCTAAAAAATAAATGCTTTTATAATTCAAACACATGGGAATAAAATGCAAGTACCATGGAAAACAGACAAGTAATCTAAATCAAGCTAAAATATGTTTCATAGCTACCAAATTTCTGTATAATCATAATAACCACTGAATTCCTGTTATATATTGCAGACTGAAATACATGTTTTTGTCTTTTTCAGATATCATAACCTTAAGAATGCAGTCAGTTTGTCAGAAAGCTGGCACTTGTTACTCATGTTTGAAGAGGCAACTAAATGGCTTCCTGGGATTAATTAAATGGCAGAGAAGACTGGTTCCTCCTTGTGTCAGAACTATTTACAGTGAGACGGGGAAATGGGAAAAAAGCTATGGGTTGGAGACAAGAAAAAGAGTTGAAAATTGGTGGCTCCCGAGATTAAAGGATCAGGTCTGCAGAATTTCAGAAACTAATGTAAGCATTATGAGAAATTTGGAAATTATATGTTTAATATTTTTGTTTTCTCAGAGGGAAATTAATTGAAACTTTCTTAGTACAAGTGAAAATACTTCTATATGATAGTAGATTATTAAAAACTGTAGATGAAATAGGTGGCAAAATAATATAAAAAATCTTGAGGATAAACAGGGTGATAAGCAAAGTATGAACTTGTAAATTTAGGAAGTGTTTAATCAACTCTTTCTTTGTATATTATACCATATTTAGGAATTAATTATTTAAAGTATTAAAAGAAACATCTACGTTCATAACTTTTGTAAACAACTTTCTCAAGTTCTTGTTCCCAGTGGTTATTACAAATCTATAACACTACACACTGTAACTCATTAAAATCTATGTTAAGGGAAGATGATTTTTCAAGAATAATTTCTGGTTTACAGTGTCCTAGGAATAATGAGTGACTTGCAGAAAAAAACAAGTTTTCCCATGCAATAAAAGATCTTGAAAACAGTGGTAATCTTGGTCTCTGACTCTTTTTGCCTTTGCAATTATGCTCAGTCACATAGGTATAAAAACATTTTTGTGCCCCTTCATGTTTGTTTGTTCTTTTCCAAAATGTGCCCCCTCTCCAACAAAAAATTGATTCTATCAAAGTGTCAAAGAGAGAAAAGGGGCTTGCTTTTTCTGAGGAAGAAAACTGAGATGAAAATAGTGTGCATGCATACAGGTAGCAGGGAAAGCATTAATTTAGGCTGGTGTCTTTTATGTCTGACAACACACGTATACATAGGTATCATATACATATGCTAAGTTCTAAATTGTATTTTTAATGATACTTTTGTTTATCCTTACAGTTGAAGTAGATTTAATAACAACTCATATTAAGAGGCAAATAGTGTATAGTGCTGCAATGAAGTATTCAGATTATTTCTGATTTTGCTATTATTGGACGTAAGCGATAAAGAAGTAATATTTGACAAATATGAATAGAGTTTTATTCAGAATAGTAAAAGCTGCCCATAATTTTTTTCTTTCATTATTAACATAAAAAAAAATACTGTGGGAACTTACCAAGCGTGTATTGATGATAAATTCAATGCTAATCAAGATGTATTAGGAATAATTTATGTGAAAGAGATAATGTTTGGCTTCTTCATAACTTTTGTCCATTTACTCAAACCTAACTAAATGAAATTTTTACTTTTCACTATGCAAGGTACTGCTTGTAAGATGTCTTTGGATCTGAGCATACATAGCGGAACTGAATGGTTTCACTTCAGTGGATGTTCATGCAAGTGCAAATGATTGAGTTAGTCACTCAGCGAGTTACTGCAGTTCAGCTGACAAAAAGCAACTGGCCAGGAGCAAGCTCCATGTTTGTTGTAAATACAAAGTACAACACTTGCTTAAACTGTTAAGAGGATAATTTAATCTGTCATGTTTTCATTTTTTTGGTGGGACAGATTAGGAATGCATACATAATCAGTTACAGATGCTATGGTAGGGAATGGTGATTTGTTAAGCTGCAGTTACATTAATGTATCTTTTGTTGAGTAAAAGTTAATTAAAAACATAATTCTCGAGTGCCGTATAAATATCAGTATAAATTGATGAGATGGCAGCAAAATCTGGTAAAACATCTTCATTTACAGCCCCAAAGAATTTCATCTTATGAACTTTGTCAGTGCTCACTTGGATCAGTTCCAGCAAAACCTTGTTTCTCTTCATTGTGCTGTGTAGTTTATAATGTGCACATGTATTTATTCAAGTGAAATGCTAACTCATGTAGTTACAACTTTTTAAAAATTTCTTTCTAGAAATCAAGACCAAAATTTTATGTGCTTTCTATGTTCCCATATCCTTCTGGAAAGCTTCACATGGGCCATGTTCGTGTCTACACCATCAGTGATGCAGTTGCTCGGTTCCAGAAAATGAGAGGGATGCAGGTAAGAAAAGATGGGCAGTAGGACTGAGTTGGTTTATGATGTTTTAGTATTGTAATTGGTCAGGAAATCAGTATTTTCCAAAAGCCATGAAGGTGAATGTTTATTTGGAATATATGCTATAGGTGCATAAATAATGACCTGTGAAGCTTGGAATATTGAAATTTGAGACTTTTTTAAAACAAATGGTGTTAAGAACTCGCTGTTGATAACAAATTGTTAGAAGCTATCTCAAATGATGCAGCCGATGCTGTATCAGCTACCTGAATGAATCTATTGATGCACGGCACAGTGTCGATGAGACCTGTGGGCCCCACTGTTTCTGTGAGAGGAGACTGAAGACCCTACTGCCATGGGGGAGGAAAAGGTGTAGCGGGCAAGAGAAAACAGACACTACAGAAGTCAACTCCTTTCACCTCTTCTGCTCCTGAGAACCAATGTCCTTTGTCAGACTCGGGGACATCCTGCTCCTCTGTGCCAGCTGGGAGGGAAACCCTTTTGCATGACTGCTACAAATCAGATGAGCAGGGTCATGTCGCATGTCACATCATGTGGAAGAAGGAACTAGAAGTTTCTGTTCGTAGTGACTGACCCCTTGGTTTGTCTCTTTTAGCCTTGCTTGTACATACAAAAAGCTGTCTTCTGAAGGTACAAGCCTACCAGGTAGGCTAAGACTAACTTACTTGCTGCATCTTCAAGGAGAAATCCCACTTTCCCTTCCACATTCCTCCATTTCCCATTCTGCCCCATGCCTGCCATAATTTTTCCCTGACTCGCCTATCTCTCTCCAGTAGGTAGAAGGTGGAGCTGAGAGTCGCTGCAGTCTATAGGTGGGATCCTAATTGGTGTTCTGCAGTAAAGGCTGGCAGGTAAAATTTGAAGGATGTAAGAGAATTGCAGCCTGAGTGACAACGATACTAAGGAAGAAGACGACATTTGGTAGGCAGATGTTAAGAATTGGAAACGGTAGGAAGGAGGAGCATAGGAAGAGAGTACCCAATTTTGGGGCAGGGAACAAAAGGAAAGAAATAACCTTAAGCAAGAATCTAGGATGAGACTCAGAATGGAATTCGCTCTAATGTATGAGAGAGGAGGAGCAGTTCAAGAATATAGGAATCAGAACCTCAAAAGAGTATAAAGAAGATGAAATGGAGAAATAAATGTTAGCTGCTGGTTGTGGTACTAAGTGCAATTTCCTTGCTACAAGTACTGTTGAAATGTAGCATTTCCTGGATTTATCGCCATCCATGAGACTCTTAAAGGTATTGTCACTGAATTGTTCAGTGTGCTGCCTTTCCAAATACTGTGTATTTTATGCCAATGATAAACATACCATGCACTGAATATGTGCTGCTGCTTTACGGAAATGCATTCTCATGCTTTTAAAATTACAGGAAAAAAAGAAATAACTGTCTTAGACTTTATATGAGAAAAAACCCCCAATGTCTGTTGTAACATTCATCTTTCCTAACTTCTCTGAATGACCAGAACTTATATTTCAATAAAAAAAATTGTGCTAACTAGGCTCTTGAAGGGACTGTTGATTCTTGCTTGATGTTAAGACCACTGGAGACGTCATTTCAGGACATAAGTCATCTCTCATCAGTAACACTGGAGATACGCACTAAATTTCTGTTCAGACAGATGAAAACTTGGTCCCTCTTGTACTAGCTAAAATAACGTGAAAATAATTGTCTACGTCCAGTAGGATTCTGTAGGTGTTAGCTTTTGAATACAAGGGAAGTATTCTAGCTTTGTCGGAAATGAAAAGATAATATAGTTGCAATGAAGTACAAGAGCAGCTGTGAAAGCAAGTTTTATTTCCATGATTGTGTATTTTTTTCTCAGAAAAGTTTTGAAAGTCTTATAAAATTTTTAAATCTTGCATTTCAGCTTATTTTTATATTTCATGTAAAAATTACTTTGAAGGTATTAGAGTGCCTGTAGAACATGCTGAATTTCTATAAATGGGTGTATCTTCTGTTGAGTTAACCAATTTGAACATCTGTTTATGACTACAGGTGGGCAGCCAAAGAATTTAACCTTCATGTACGATTAAGAGACATTAAAAGATCTCTTAGATGATTTCCTGAGTATGTCAGACTGAGAGCTATTGTGTTAGTGATGTACATTAACTTGTTGGAACTTACATTTGCCTTAAAAAAACTTTTCTTTATTAGCCATGGTAATTTCTCCATCGCTTAGAATCGCCTTTACAATTTATTTTCTCCTCACAATTGATTTATCAGCCTCTAGATGTTTTCTCTGGCCATTGTCATAGTTATACAATCTGTTAAAATTTCTTTATTGTAATGGATGTAGGCTATGACATGGTTATGTCTTATCATACATAAAATTAGATATTCCCAATAAAAATGTTTTCCCCTGTATTCAGGGAATTACTGGAATTCTTCAGCACATAAAAAGAAAGAATGCTTTAGAAACAAAAAATGTTAGTATGCATAATTTTGAAGTTATTCTATTGATTTTTTTTTTTTTTTTTTCTTTTCTGGAAATTCAGCTTTAATACTGCATGTTTGAAAGTTCAGGGACTGCTAATTTTTCCCAAGTCAAAATTCTAAGTAGAAGTGAATACATTTCAGGTATTCAAGGCAAGTCTAGGGTAAGACTTTGGATTAGTAACGTTGTTTAAACTTTTCTTCCATCATTTCCAAACTAAAAAAAAAAAGGAAGAGTAATTTGAAAATAATGTTAGGAACTATATCTCTACATACAGGTGTAGAACTGACCCTGGTTAGGAAGTCATAAAACTGTGCTAGAAGCGATACAGGTAGGTTGAAAGTGTTTGTAAGGCAACAAGGAATAATGGGCTGTTACCATGAAAAATAGAGGCAAAAACATTCACACTTAAAGTTCCCATGGAAAACTTCAGACTGCAATGTATATTTGTTGTCTAATAAACAGTGAGGGAAAATATTAGGGAAAATATATATGGTGTGTACATAGTTGACTAGTATATACGGTTGAGTAAGACAGTAGTGTATATTGAGTAAGGTGGAGATATTTTTCTTAAGAGAATGCCTTCATGAGAAAATAGTAAATTAGTTTCATGTTGATTTAATCTGAGCAGGCAAGAATTGGCTTATTTGTTGTAATACTTAAGTAAGGATAAGCTTGAATGCCTTTAGAAAGGGATTAGAGCTCCTTTAGTAAATTGGAACTATTCTTTGGAATGCATTCATGTAATTTCTTCATATTGGAGGTAGTTCAAAATCTTAACTGGGAAAGTTATATCATTTGGATGCTGGTTTTTTTTCTAAACTGCAACATTAGTATTTCATTTTTCTAGCTGGATAGGATCTGATTTTTTTTCAATTAAAATATTCTAGAGAGGTAATATGCACTCAATTCTACTGATACTTGCCAGAAGCCTGTACTTCACCAGCATTTTAAGTGGGAAAAATAAATATTTTTGCTCTTTTCCCCTCCCTGTTTTTGGAAGAAGTACTGCTTCAGCATAAAGCCATAGATGATATTGGTAACTTGTGACACTGAAAATGGAGAATCAAACAGATTACCTAATGAGAAGCAGCCTTTTCTGCAATGCGTGTCTGGCTGGTCATTTATTAAATGCTGCGTAGGGTGGGATTTAATGCAAGTGTAATGTTGCAATAGGTAGTCAGTCACTTTTTCAGCGTACTGAGTGGTAAGCTTCACAGAGTTTTCAGTAGGGGGTGTGTAGGAGATCTGCCCGGAATGAATCGCGCATCCTCATTGAAGAGGTGTTGGAACTTTCCTTTATTGCCTATATTAGCACTCTTTTATACAGTAGTCCAAGGTTTACGCGACAAAAGCTTAATACTAATTGGTCCCTATGTGATAAGCACACATTCAGCCTACAGCTCTATTGGTTATATGCAAGTATACATGCGACATGCACGCGTCTCAAGCTACTATACGATAGGTTAAAGCCCATTGTTCACGCGCCCCTATTTTTATTCTAATTGGCTAAGCATTGCTAAACATAATTGTTTTTCACTTTATCTGTTCCTGCCTTGCGGTTACATCCTCACACCTGCAAACTGGTCAACACACTCCTTAACTTAGTTTCTCAGGCATGCTTGTCATTCTTTCTTGTTCTCTCAAGGGAACACCGTAATCTTGTCAAGGTCAATATCCTCCCCAGGCCCCTCGGCCCAGCCGAGGCCCTCTACAATTAGTGAAAGGCAATGCTTGATGAACAACAGTCTTTCAGATTAGCCTTTGCTATGTAAGGATATTGTAGAAAAAAAACATTGTACAAACAAGTTGAGAAAAAAATTAGCAGAGAAATGAAACTGAGGTTTTGACTGCCCTGAGAGATCAGGACTATAATGCTGGTGTAAAAGGCTTTCATGTTTACTTTTAAAGTTGGTTGATAACTACAAACTCATGAAGAGTAGGAACCGAGAGTACCCGAGCATGACCAGTGCAGATGAAAACAAAGTATTAGCCCAGGTGATGGATTTCAAAGTGATCTGGTTTTCAGTGGAACATATGGGGGGCAGGGGGCGGATTTGCTAGTACAATAAAAAGGGAAAAAAGATTAAATTATGTCTGAGGTAGGTATTCTCCATATTTCTAAAGACACTCAATCCTAAGGCGATTCTAGAATATAGACAAAACCCATGAGCAAAGAATAATAAAACTCATTAGGTTTTTTTGCCTCTCTTCTTTTTTTCCTCTCCATCTCTCACTGTTTAAGTCTAAAGAAAAATAATCTGCATACACTGATAAAAGGACAGTCAAGACAGAAGCCCCAAAACTCTGCCAGGAGGCACTGAGACCTTTTCCCTTACAGAACTCAGCACAGGGTGACAGAGGGAAAGCTCCACTTCTTTTCCTGTCTCCATTACAGCAGGCCGGGCATCTGCCCTTTTAATCCAGCCTTCATTTAGGGGAAGGGGCCTGAGACATTTCTTCCTTAGCTGCTCTGCTCTCTATCCTTTCCCACCCTGGAAAGCAAGAGGTGTTTGGGATAGCACAGGTGAGCAGGACCACTCCCAGTACATGCATGATAAATATTAAAAACTCTTGGCAGCACAATCTGCCAGCAGAGGAAGTAAAACTAATATATATTTATGCAAATCAGTATATTCAGCACAGACAATACATGACCCAAAGGCTCTGTTGGCTTTTTTAGGTTTAGTTGTAGGAGGGTGGAAGGTTCCTCTGTGCCTGCAACAGAGCAGAAAGGCTAATGAGTTTGGGAGAGAAGGGAGGTAGGATGGACAGAACACGGTGGATGAATCACTGGAGTATGGCCCTGAGGAAAACCAGACATCTTGGGGCTATGCTGCCAGGAATGGAGTGGTGCCCTGCTTGTGCATGGGATAGAAGCTGCTATCATTTCTGTTACCTAGTCTGATAAAAGAGATAAACAGCTTTTTTACAACTTAAAAAAATTATTCATATTGTGAGTTACTAAACAACAACAGAGGCCATATGGAATATGTAGGAATTGTGTGAGGCTGAAATTATTGCACCTTTCTCTGCAAAATAATTTCGACATCCCTCATACTATTTATGTCCTCTGTCAGTACAGTGAACTGCAAACATTTGTAGATGTCTCCCTGCATACATCTGTGCATATATTTGTTTATATAAAAGAACCATCTTCAGATGAATTGCTGTTGTTCAGCAGTTCTGGCTATGGGCTCAGACTAGAAGGCTGGTGAATCTAAGTCAGGAGAAGAATTCATATTTTTAAGCACGAACCTCTCTTCTTGATGTTTTCTATCACCAGGATATCTCACATTTTAACATACCGTATTCTCTGTGGGGTGAAGGCTGGGCAAGGGGACACATGACAATAATCCCTTGGTGCCTGAGCAAACCACAGCCCGCAGCCAGGAACACGAGGGATGCCTGGTCTTCATTTGGCATGCCGGCTTTCCTGGAAGAGGAATGCTAAGTCAGCAAGCCACTAGCTCTGAAAGTACACTGCAGCTTGCACCTTTAGTACTACTACAGTCATTATAACAGAAAATATTCCACCCAAGCCTTCTGTCTTGCATATCTGGAAAAGGATCTCTTCTGACCAATGCAATCTGTCACCATCAGAGAGAATATGTATTAAATCTTATCTGGATACAAGCACCAACTGTGAAGCCCTTTATAAAACTACTCTTTGTGACAAAAGGAGCGAATGACCTCTTTCCAGTCTCTTGGATTGCATTTGCTCTATACTTTCTCCCTGTCTCTTTCCCAGGCATTCATTTGTCCTCCAAAGGAGTTGGGTTTACTCAGTGTTGCCTCCACTAACCCACACAGGAGTATGTGGTGGGCAAATTGTTTTGGAAGGAATTGCTCACTTTTAGTAATAGTTAGCAAAAAGAAGGGGGAATGCCTTTTCATACTTAACTACCAGTCCCAGGGAAGACGGAAATAGTTTTTCTTTCACCTGGATTGAGCTCTTCCCCGATCAATAGAGGAAGAGCTTCCACACATGACAGATACATTTCCATGTTCTTGCAGTCATTTGAAACAAAGGTCCCCTCTTTATTTTCCAAAAGGCAGAAATACACCAAGGCACTGATGTGTATGGAGACTATTTTCTTTGCTGGACCAGATCTATGTATAGGCAGAGCAGACTACTTCCTGCAGCCTTGCCTCCACAGCCTTTGCTGAGTCTCATCCATGGTGGGAAGAGCTGCATTTTGCCTACCCTTCCGAGCAGCCTTATGCTCCCCCTTCACATTTCTTATGGAAATGGTGAGCTCACACCATGGCACTTCTGAGGCCAGAGTGTCTCATTGCTCTTATATAAATAAGATATTACAAGGCAGCCTTTCTGGAGGAATAGGAGCTCAGCTAGTCCACAGGTTACATTACTATGCATTAATCATCTGTGCTTAAATTCCCCTGGCAGTTTGCATCACCATATGACAGTCTCTGGAAATGAAACCTTTAGTGTCAAAGCAGCCCCAAACAACCCTCCGCATGCCTCTGGTGAGTGAATCTGAGTGTTTAGCAAAAGGTGCAACAGCAGAGTTTTTCTCTGACTCCCAAGCCGCAACTGCTTCTGCAAAAATTAAATAGGCAGCAAAAAAGGCCCGCAGCTAATGCCACACATAGTTGCCATAAGGATAATAGCTGGCATTTGAGTCTCATTGGCCAGTTAAGGATAGCACCCACAGTGCCGGAGAGGTTGCCATACCAGGCTCGGGATTTAGAAGTGAGATTAAAGGCAGCTGTTCCATTACCAATGTAAAGATGAAAGCTCAGCATATAAAAATAAAATGCAACTGATCATCATTTTCTTCGGAGGCCGTAGCCAACTTCGGCAGCAGCTCTTGCCTCAAGCAGCAGTGGCAGCATCGTGGTCTGCCCATGCTGCCTTTGTGGAGGGCGCTTGGGAGGGCATCCCTCAGCCCTGTGTGGTGGCTGCTGGTGTCTTCAGGGGGACCTCCTGGTTGCCACTGCTTTGCAGATCCCTTGAGGGATGTATCCCGGGGCCATAGTGGCCCCTACAGAAAGGCTTTGTTTGGAAGAGTTTTGCTATTTAATAAAAAGCTGTGAACCGTGTTTGGAGCTGAGATGAAGGGCACTTACTTTTGTTTTAATCTCACAGCGTCATTCTTCTGTAGTGAAAAGCATCCGTGTAACTTGCAGACTGGGGAGAAGCACCTCTCATCATGCTTCCAGCCTCCTTGTCAGAGGTGAACAGAGCAGGTCTGCACTGCTCAATGCCCAAGGTGATCTCACCCCAGTCCTCAGCACTGGGGGATAGCTGCCACAGAAATGCTGACAATCGTGCCGTATGGGCCAGGGCAGACATGGCTTTTCCTACAAAAACAAAAAAGTAACTAACTGTCTCAATGCAAACACAAACTGAACTATTAAAAACCAGCTATTCCTAACATATGCCTTCATCCAGGTAAGCCATTTTCTTTAAGGCATAATAAATCATAACTGTTTCTACAAGCCATCTCTGTACAAGGAGATGAGAACAGAATACAAAACTTGGGAGAAAAATTTCAAAACTTTCACCCCCCAAAAGGATACTCTTTAACACTGCTTATAATTTCTGCAGTATTTTATTAAATGTTAATTAACATGCCACTTGTTTAGAAAAATCAGATTATTCAAACCAACGTAGCATAAAAATTTGTCTTCAATGAAAAATGTTTTCCCTCTGTGAATACATCAGATCGCCATCATCAAGTTGTACAGTGAAGCATTTATCATTGGCCCTCAACATTTGAAATGTTGAGTTAAATGTACCCTCTTAAGTCCGCCCCTTATCCTGTATCACCATACTTTTTTCATCAGCAGATACCTGTGTTAGTCACACAAACCAGTATGCTGATATAATGGGTTCTTCAAACATAGATATGAAGCTAGAAATATTATGAACATCTAAAAGGAATTATCTTCTGGAAGGGACCAAGCAATGAAAAACTTCATTCCCCAAAGTGATTTGATCAGAAAGTTACAAGCCCCTCAAAACTGTGGACTTTAATGATACCTTCCTAAACTACCGATGCCTTATTTGCTTTATGTACAATGTGATCATCTGCCTTGAGAATGCATCACCACTAGTCAGAAGTCATAAATATTTCACTGTGTAACTGGGAAGTGGTGGTTTCTTAGACAACTTAATAAATGATTTCCAGATTTCTAGGTAATTGACTTTCTTTTAGCTGGCACTTAAGTAATTTATTAAAACAAAAAATGGCAGGGATTGTGTCAGGTAATTAAGAGAATGATACTTAAATCCTCATATTGGTTCAGTTCTTATGCTGGTCTTCATTTACTTCAGTTCTGAAAAATCATCAAATCTTTAGTTCCCAGTTTTAACGATACGCAAACTGACATGGCTGAAGTTATATATTTGATCATTCTGTAAAGCTCTGGAGCCCTCTGCTCTGCCATTGTTGGACAGCCACACAAAAACCTTGAGTACTTTCTATAAAATACCAGGAAGCTTTGTGGAGTGTGTGTTAATCTCTGGTCTGAACATCAGAACAACCAGGGAATCAAGCAGAAAACAAAATGAAAACATCGAGAGTGAGGAATCTCAGTCACTTAATTCTTCGTAGACTCTTTCTTGCTTGTAAATTAGATTCATCTGAATGTCTCAGTATGTAAAATATGCATGAAAGAAAAGTCTCCTAACAGGATCAGCAATTGTAATCATCCTCATTTACTTACTGCTTTCAACTAGTTAGAAAATTGCAGGCAGAAGAACAGGACCATTACTAGAGGATCAGCAGATCTGCTGCGCTCTTTGGCCTTGACAATAACTGTATTACATCCCGGGAGAGGTATCATACCAAGAAGCAGGGGATCAAAATGTGCCTTCCATTACTTTGGTCCCTGCTCAATTCAATGACCTTGTGCAGTTTAAGCAGAGTGAAAATCTATTTGCTTCGTATGCACAGCATGTACAAAAAAATGTACCATAAACCAGCTGAACTCCCCAGGTTTGATTACCACTTGCATATTTATGCAAATCATCCCGATGAAATTCTGTGGAAGTGATACAAAGTAGAAAGGTTTCCTACAGTTCGTCTTGGAGGGTGGGGGGTTCTTGTCTATTCACCCTGAATAGGTGAAGATACCAAGCACTTGCTGACAGTGGGGCATATAATCTTTCCCACTGGACTGTGCATGTCCTAATGAATGCCTGCTTGCTCGCTGTCTCTGCAGAAAATGGTCTTCCCAGTGCTAAACAGTACATTTAACACTGGCCCTCATCCAGAGCCCAGGGAACGCCAGCTGTATGCTCTGCCTCAGTTTCTTTCCTGCCAGGTAGACCAGTATATGTGATCAAGACTGTGCATCTTAAAATAGCATGCCAGAGAGAGTGCTGCTCAGCACTCTCCAAACGTTAGCCAATTGCCACAGCAGCCCAGCACAGCACATGCCTGGGACCTGCTCTCTGCACTGGTTAGGAATTCGCACACATGGGGAAGAGCATGGGGGAGAAGGACAGCAAAAGACAGTGATAAAGAAAAAGAAGATCAAATCAGACAGACAAACAGAGAGAGAACAACCAGTAGATAGAGTTAGGAGTGTCAGGGATGAAGGCAGTAGCTCCCAGAGGATGCATGAGTGCTGGAGGACAGGAGACAAAGGATTTGATTTCTCCTTGCTTGCACCAGCTACTGCTGCAGTGTGATGCTCCTGCTGGTGCCAACGCACATGGTGGCCACTGAAGAAAAAGACCAGGAGACAAGAAGACCAGCCTGTTCAGAGATACAGCACGCTCTCCAACCCAAGAGAGGACCTCCAAGCAAAATGATGGCTTTCAGTGAGAAACAGATAGGTCAGGCTGGGCGAAGAAACCAGGAAAAATGACAAATGCATCTGCAAAGCCCCAGTGGGAGTCAAACACACAGAGCCACTGCCAGACACCTGCCTTCATGTCCTGCCTTCACATATGGGCAGACTCACCTAGAAAGCCTTCAGCCACACCATGCATTGAGTGTGCAGCCCCTCTGGGCTTAGGAATGAGGATGCACACACCTTGCAGGCTGTGTTCAGCCCAGGTTTAGGGCTGAAGTCTCTCAGGACCAGGCTTGCTAGATCTCCCCCAGCTCTGTGATTTCCTGCCTATCCATCCCATACTCACCACAGCATGTTCAAAGTGTCTGGTTTGAGAAGCTTTTCTCTCCTGCCTTGTCAAAGATGTGCTACACGCTTGTAATGTCACACATTGGCGTGACTAGACTCCCACTAATAAATGTTTAAGTTAGGCACGTAGTTAGTACTGAAAGGGGCATAACTCCCAGCTTCAGTCTATTTCTAGCACATAATATTTGGATTTTTGTGTTCTTGAAAAGCATAATCACAAAACTCCCGTTATCTTTCTACTGAGTAAGCCATCATTTTGTTCAGATGCTGGCAGCGGAGTAGCCGATGAAGATGTCTGTGTTTCCAAGGAGTTAGCCCTCGAATTGGTGTCTAGAAGATAAAAGAGGCCTGAACAGCTATAAGTTCTCCCTTAAAATCACACTTTGAGAAGCCCCAGCCAATTTTCCTTTATTACAGTGTCTTGCAAGAGTGAAATTAAGCTGCATAAGCACGACGGAGCAGGGAAGTTCTGCCTCACTGAAGAACTCCCTCCCACACCTGTTCTTGTAGAACTGGAGGGAAAACTCTTTTAAGAGATGAAATATGAATCTGAAGCATGACATCATCAGAAGTATCTCGCTCGCTCGCATAAGCTACGAACAGGTTACGGTTACCTAGCAACTCCCGCAAGCAGCTCACTTCAGCGGCAAAGCATTAGGGTTTAAGTGGCAGACACGTACCTGGCTTTAACACTCTGCTCTCTCCATTGGTAGAACCCAGCGTTCAGTGGCAGAAATCAGAAAAAAGCTGCAAATATTATTAAAGACCTCCACTGCAGCCTCCAAAGTGAGCCTCTTTGGGGGCCCACCCTGTTGCGATACTGCATGGTGGGTGACAGGCTTTTTCTCCAACAGAGTCCACTCTGAAAGGCAAGTTAGGTAACAAACAGGTAAGCAAGAGAGTAGAGTCTCTCACAGAACTGCAAGGGTTGCTTTTAGATTACGCTGGATGCCGATGTCCATAAATTTCCCTCTGCAGCTCTGTATTGATCCTAATTGTGTGTGTCCAGCTAATGCACGCGTTCTAGGAAGGCACCGGTTTTAATTGGAAGGCACCAAGCATGGAGGAATTGACCATCTCCTGCGTTCTGCAGCAGGACGTCTGTAAGCTTCCCTGGGAGCGGCTGCACAGTCTCCAGAAAAAACGGTGTGGAAAAGCCTGAACAAACCGACTACCGGCATAACCGCTCCATAGACTTCAAAGCCAGCACCACCAACTCAACTGAGTGAATTATATATTTATTTGTCTTCACATTGCAACTCTACTTGCCTTTACCAATGCATTTTGGCATATCCTGAACCATTCACGCAGTCAGGATTTCACCCAGATTTGCCACATACATTGGCATCCATAGAGAAATGAGACACCTCCCATTTCTACACATCGGTGTCCAAATTGTCTCATTTATGGGGGAGCTAACAAATAGCCAAAGTCTGCAGCAGATAAGGGGTGAACTGGCAGCAGTCTATACTGAGTAGCTGAGGAAACACAAACTGCATGAGCATGGTGTAATGCAATACATGATATTATTTATAATCACATCAGGCTTTTCATGCCTTCAACTGCTTCCTCTTCAGATTGTCATAGATTTATTTCTACATGACAGTCACAGCTTCTATTTAATATTAAGGTGCTTTTCATTTTTCTTGTTGGAACACTGCAATTACAGGGAATTCATCTATCACTATGGTGTCTAGCCCTTTTGACGGACTGTTCTCAGTCAATCCTTTCATTAAAAAAGAGGGGAGCCATGATGTTCCTTCTCGTAATATTTTAATCGCACTCTCCTCTCCTGCAAGCCTGTCCTCTGTTACAGAATATTGGAGTCTTGATTTAGATGGGGCCTGTGATGGGGTGATAAATACAGATGTAGATAAACTCCCCAGAGCAGGGCAGAGCAGCACAGAAGAGGAGCCCTGTGTGGTGGTCCGGGTTCACTCTGTAAAAGGAAGAGGGCTTTTTTGTTTTGCAGCTCTACCTGTATAAAAATAAGCTGTATCATTACGGGGCTCTGGTGGATGAGTTTGGAGTCATACAAAAGAGGTGGATGAAGAGGAAGGAAACTATGCCCATATCATATCATAAAACCCAGTGGATTTGGTTTGTATCTCACTACAGCCAGCTCACAGCTGCATTACTGCTATTTTGATGCCTTTCTTTGGAGGAAAAAAAAAAAAAAGAGGGATTTGCTCTGCATCTACAGATGTTACTCCTCTGTCTCTTCCTGTGGCACTAATGTATCTAAAAAAGCTTAGTCCTGCAAAAAAATGTTACACAGGTTTATACGAACTGTCTGAGGCCCAGGAACAAGGTGAGCTATTCATGAACACGCTGGCTAACCTTTACCAATTTTCATCTCCTTAGTATCTTCATAGGTGAAAATGCAGGAACAGCTGTCAAGGAGCAGGTGAATGGTCCACGCATTACCATGTCATTGATTCTTCCATTCCCCAAGACTGCAGAGGAAGATGATGAAAAACCAAATGGTAAACAAATAGGAGATTTGCCTGCTAGCAGGGAAGGGAGACTACTTCTAATCCTTATGCTAGTAACTTAACTTCTCTAGAGACACAGAACCTTAAAACCTTACATTAGATGGGATAGAGAAAATATTAAACGAATACTTCAATAATGTATACAAACAATACATCTAATCCTTTTTATAGCCTCACTAAGTTCTTGGCTTCAATGGTTATTGTAGGAGGTTAACTGTACCCTCTATAAAATTGACTTCCTTTTATCAGATGTCAATTTGTTGCCTTTAAGTTAACATCTTGTTCTTCTGTTACATGAAAGACTAGAGAGCAGCACCCATTTTACCTTCTCCATGATGTGCACGGGGAGGGGGGGATATGACTTTGTCACATCCTTCTTATCCATGCCCTCTCCAGATTCAGTGTTGCTAATTGTTCCAGCTGGTTTTTGTGCAAACACTGCTCCTGTGCACCAAGGTAGTCTTTCAAGACACCAGCTTCTCTTTTATCTGTCATGGTTCTTTTAGTGTGGTGGTTGGAGCTGCACTCTGACCCTGACTCTGACCTCCCTCATTTGAATGCCATTCGAGTCTTGCAGTTTAATGCCGTTGGGGCATCTAGTTCTGCTTATCTGTCTCAGGGAGGACTGACTTCACCTGGTGAGGCTGGCAGGAATTTTGCTTCATTGACGAGCCCATGGATGGCTTCCCCTAGCAAAGAAAATAGTCAAAAAGAATGCTGTTGTCCTGTCTAAAGCCTTCAGCAATCCTAGAGCAGAAAGGGACTCATTGCTCTTTAGCCTTCCCTTTTTCCTCTCAACAAACTGTTAGGAAAGAGTAGGAGCTGCTAGAGAGATAACAAGAATGACAAAAATCCCTGCAGTGCAAGATGTGTGGAGGCTCGGAGAGTCATGGTACCATCTGTGCCTGTCTATTTACAGCCGGAACAACTAACGCCCAACTAATGGTGAAGAGAAGCAGAGCATCATGTCATGGAGACAGCTCTCTAATCTTACATAAAAAGCAGCTTTCTGAAAAGCCTGAAGTGTTCAGATGGAGAGAGGAACTGTCACAATTTACACTTAGGGGGGTTTATTTATGGAATGGTGGAAACATGTCTTTGTTTTGGCCACATCCTTTGAATGATCTTCACCCGAGACTCCTAAACAAGTTTGGTCAGAGCTCTTTCAGCAACACAGTTTCCTACACACAAAACATGGCATTACAGATAGATCCATGGTTACAGCAAAAGATGGGTAATAAGGGGAAAAGCAAGTAAGCTGTGAAAGCAGTCTGCTCATTTTGATTTTTGTATTTGGTACAGCTGCTGTGTGAAAAGAATAGGTATTAGTCAAAGGGAATGAACAAGGTCTTCCTTTCATACTTTTCAATGAAAATATGTTTTGAAAACATGTTTTGAAAACATCTATGTTTAGGCTGAAATTTAAAAAAATGCTCTTTGAAATATAAGGACAGCACAGAGTTAAATCCACTGTATTTACCTCCTTGAAGTTGTCCTCAAGGATAATTTTAGACCCTGTGACTCAGTTTGACTCCAGCAGGGATAAGAGATTGGACCAGAAGAAAGTTCTGTTTTCAGGTGAAATGGTCACAGGCAATTAATTACCCACCTAATGAATGGAGCTGAGCACACAGGGAAGGGGCAGGGACATGGTGTATTCTGAAGCAGGAGACACACCTGGGGAAGGGAGAAGCTGGAAACCAGAGAAAGTCCCAGATGAAGGAAATAAAGGCTAGAAAGGAAGGAAAAAGCACTCAGACTGGGGAAGTTTCTGTACAAGGGATGAAAAGTTCGATGGTTAAAAAAAAAGTATATAGAAAAACAAATTGGGTTTCACTCAGACCTGAGCTTCAGAGGAACTGATACATGTAAAGAAGTCTCTGAAAATCAAAGACTTTTTCTGGATTCATAAAATGTATGAGTTTAAGTGCTCAGCTTTTGCCACTGGAAATTTTAGATGCTAATGATAAAAAAAGTCAACCTAAGTAACATCTGAAGTGATAAACACTACCAAAAAGTGTGCTAAATTTGCTTGCTGTTCTGTCTCCATTGACTTCAGTGGAGCTGGGAATTACTCTCTCCATCCCTTTATGTATTCTTTTATTTATTTACTTATTTCAGGACAGATATCTAGACCTCTAAACACTCACAAAAGTATAATAAGAAAGGAATAAAACCCACAACACAAGAGACGAATAAATGGTCACAACTAAGACCGGGTACACTCCAATGAAGTCACACCCCAGTGGATAGAGGGAGTATGCCATTACCACCATCTTATTAAAAGTTCTGGAAGAAAAGATGAGCTTTTCAGTATTACGTTTGCTCACAGAAACAGGCTCCTGCAAGAGGTTGGTCGTTTTCCCTTCTGACCGTCAAGTTTCAAGTGATAAAGGAAAAATAACTTGTTTTGCTGATAAATTGTGAGGCTATAGAAATGTTCTGTGGCCATCCAAGTTGCTGCCTTGAAACATCTCTGGAGACTTCCACCAGCCTCTCAGTACTCTAATATGTACAGCTCAAACCTTCTAATTAACAGAAGTGCCTCTGAAGATTGTACCACCAAATAGATGCAAATTACTCCTCTAATTTCTTTCTTCATTACATTTCTTGTTTCCTTTGATGCTGTAATGCCTTTTTCTCCCCATAACAGCACACTAGCAATGGCTGATAACATCTTGAAAGTAATTGCTAACATTTGAAATTTTATTTTTCAGCTTTAGTCTTGTAGGGACTTTTCTTTGACCATGTCTGGGGTTTCTTCCTATTCCTTCTTCATCTTTTTCCAGTCCTCAAGGAATTGATTCCTCTTTTCTCTGGAATTCCAAGACTCTCTGCTCTTGATCTCTGCTTTGTCTTGCCCCTGCTTTCTCCCCCCCCCCCCCCTTTTTTTGTCCAACTATGGCAAATAGTTATCAAACCAAATTATGCCATTTGTAAATGGGGGAATGCCACCAAATTTAGTGGAACTGAAGCATAGCTACGTGGCTTCATCCTGTATTTTCTGTGAGGAGCTTCTGCCCAGCTCCTCTGTGATATTTTAGGTAACAAATTCCCTTTGACAACAGAGTTGCTTGAATATCTTTGAGGAAGCGAACCTCTGACACGCATGCTATTGCAACTTGCCTGGACTGAATAAGAAGCTAGTAAAAAGTAAGTTTCTTTATGTATATGATGAGGACATATATATATATCAATTTATAGGTATGGCTATTACACATTCTTATCAGAACAACAAGATTTTTTAATCATTATGTATGTCCTATAGTTGTTTGGTAGTAACAACATTTTAATCTCTTACACTATTTTACACAAATCAAACTCCTAATAATAGGAAAATAAAGACATTTGGAATAATTTGGTTTTATGTGAGCTATGAAAAGATGTCCTTGACTATGCAGTTGTCTGCTTTTTACGTATTAGCGTTCTTGGCAGTAATACATTTGGCATCCAGCAAATTTCCCTGCTTTTGGCATTCCTTGGTTGTTTCTCCTTTTGCAAGCCAACGATAACAATTGTAAGCACAGGAAAAGATTTGCACCTTTCATTTGTTAAAGTTCAAAATCAAGCTTGTTCCATAAAGCAAGCACAGGATGAACCATTGTGGCGTAGCTACTCAGATCCCACATGAGAGAGTGATCAGAGGAACTGAATGTCCTACGTAGGCTACAGCAAAAGAACGTTTGAAATGCAGACACTCAAATACTGCTATAATTTGTCTACGGAAGAGGTTGTGAAGACATTCCTTTGTTTAATGGACCACAATATATAAAGGATATGTTATAAATTAACACTGACTTAGGTTTCAGTGTACTGCCAAGAATAAGTATGCCAAGTACTCTTAGAATGGAGAATGAAAATAAAAGCAGGACTTAATCTGACGGTAAAATGAGGTATTACTGAATCCATCCAACTTAACAATTTAATAATTGAGTAAAAACAAAGTAATTGGTAACACGTACACTAAATAACTGTTTATGCATGCTACAGAAGAGGTGAAGGTGGGAAGAGATGTCTTATTACAAGATTCAGCATAAGAAGCAGTATCTGGACTGCAGAAAATCATCACAAAATTGTAATAGAGATCCATTCAATGTTCAACAAATCCCCTTAAATATTGGCAAACATTTCTGAGTCACACAAGTTTTTCCGATTATAGTCATAAACATGTAATATGGTATGATCGCAAATTTCTCTCTTTTAGAGAATTATAGGAAACTAGTTCCCTACAGTATTGAAATCACAAAGGAAGGTTTTCAACTTGTGGCACAGCCAGAGGAAATGGGTAGGCTTAAAATAATAACCCAGTCCTCCTTTTGTTCTTCAGACATCCCGTAAGAACAACATGAGGGGGAGTATGTGTGTGTCATTCATACAGGGAAGTCTTTGTCTTGGGTTAGAAAAACAGAATAAGCTCCTTAACCCTTCTGCATAGTCATGGTGGGCTGACTTCATAGAGGCCTTCTTTAGAAAAAGGGCCATTGTTTTCCTCCGACTGTGGCAAAGACAGCCACTTTACTAGGTAACGGAGATGAGTCTGCTCACTATAGACTGTGGGTCATTTTTCTTCTAAAGGAGAAATGCTTAGGCCATAAAATATACATACATATACACACGCAGAAATTCACGTTGCAAACAGCTGTACCATTCCCAGCTGCCTGTCACCATGTCTGTCCTGGAGGTTGCCACTGCCCCAGCTCTGCCAGTGGAAGGGACCTTGTGAATGCGCCCTCACCTGCTGCTTCAGGAAAAAAATGTTGGTGGGATCATCTTGCTTTTAAGGATGACTATGAGTCAACAGTCACAGAGCAGATCAGACAGACCTGACACAGCAGAGCGGTGGGCAGACAAACAGATACCTCCAGCTGGTAGGCAGCTGTGAGCCCCAGGAAAGCCACCAACAGAATCACTGCTGTACTCAGGTAGCATTGCTGGAGCCAGGAGAGAACATCTGCCCAGAGCCGTGGGCAGATATGGATCTCCTTGACACTGAAGATGACTGTGGGCTACCTGTACAGCTGGCAGCATCTTGACCACCCAACAGTAATGACTCTGGAAAACTTCTCCAAGTCAAACCTGGAGCAATTGTAGAGATCTACTAAATCAAACTGCTGATCTCTCTATGATCAGAGATGGAGAACTTGCCTTCACCTCACCACTGGTTCTCAATAAAAAGGGGTGATACCTAGTATGATACTCCACTCAGAAAAAAGCATGTCACATAATTATTGAAATGTTTTTTTCAAAGCTAAGTCTACCTACAATGAACAGACAGGCTTTCGTTGATTTCCCTACCCTTTCATATTTTCCCTTCAACCAAAATCAACATAATTTTAGATTTGATTCCTCTGGTTTGCTGTTTGCATTTTTTTAAATCCACTGTTGAATTACAACATGTGTTACCATGTAGGCTTCTGATTTACTAAACTATAAATAGAGATATTTCCTTGCTGTGTCCTGTGCAGTTACTGTAACTGCTCAAGGTTGAATGTTTGGTGGTGTTAATGGAAACTCTACAGGGCGATATAAATATGCAACAGGAGAATCTGATATAAATATATAGAACAGCAGAATCACAGTGTTGGAAAATCTAGATAAGCCCATCTATAAATGCACAAATATAGGCATTAGATTAGATAAATCTAAATGTAGAATGAGATTATTTCTTCATGTCTGGTTCTGATGAGGTACAAGAGGTGTGTCCAACAGCAGACATGAATTTGTGCTTAGTATACATATTGCTTACCCCTCTGAAGAAAGGGATTAAAGTTTAGGAGTGGGTCTAAAGAAAAATATAAATAAATGGAAATAAGAGCCTGAATTCATTAGGAGGTTTGATGTCAATATTAGTACAGTGAAGACTGTCTTAGGTTCCACAAACTCTCCCCATATTCCAAGACCAAAAGTAGAGACTTCAGAAAGCCATTTTGCTCATGAGATTCCTATAAGCATTAGTATGCCTTTGATTACATCCCGTTAAGAGCTTTACTTGAAGTTTCAGCTCCATGAGTGCCCAAGTCTAAAAAATGGAAGTGAATTGATCACAGATGACACCTGCTATTTACTCTCACCCTTTGAGCTTTACATATTTTCAAATAACACAAAAACATTTTAGTGGGTAAAAATGGCACAGATGTAGTACAGGTTTTCCTTAAAAGACCTGCTTTCCTTAAAAGACCTGATTTCCTTAAAAGATTTTGCATTGAAATTCCCCTAGTGCCACCTGATGCTAGACTCCGATTAGCAGAAAGTTCCCTGCTGTCAGTAAATCTGGAGCTAAACTTGAGATGACTAGAGCTAAACTTGAGATGAGTTTCCAAGGAAAACAGATTTCTATTTTGCTCATCTATAAGAATAATTTCAAGCAAAACAGATCTGGGATGAAGTCACAGTCTTCATCCTGCAAGAGATTATTCCCATCTACTTTTCTTTGCTCCAGACCCATCAATTGTCATGCAACATGTTCCACTATGTCCTCTGAAGGCTCGGATACTGCCACAGCTGCACAGCCTTTCTGCATCTTTGTGGTACCCTGTGCTGCATGCCCAGGTTGGCTCCAATGGAGCTCTGCAGATCAGCTGCTCTGACATTCTGGGCTGACAGAAATGCAGTAGCAGTGCTCCGTATGCACTGGGAGCTTCTTGGTGGGGTTTCATGCCCCTAAGAGCCTTGCTAAAACATACATGTCCCAACTGTGGTGCTGCAAACTCTTGTTATCTCATGGACCAATACATCCCTCACGTGACTTGATGTCTCTGCATGTGCCTCTAACGCAATCCAATACTGCAGTGCCCTCCCCGCTTGTTTCTTCAGAAGAAGAAAGCTTTCAAGCAGGCAGGAAGCCAAAGCCACTGATGTCTCAAATCAGCGTGACCACTTAACAGGCTAGGTAACTCTAAGCGCTTGACCAGCCCTCTGCAAGTCATGCTGCAAATGTGTTCATCTACCTTGCTAAATCGGGGGGTTCATACCCTCGAATTTCATATGAAAAACACAAATGGCAGCCACCTGAAAAAGCATCAGCCATAAAAGTGATGAAATTTGAAGAAGTTCCTAAACCAGAATTTAGGCTTCATGGTTTGGTTTCTGCTAAGGTCACGTACCTGGGCAGTGTCATTATTACAACTCTCTCTCTGCTATGAGCCCCACCCCGACTTCAGCAGAAGAACTTCTGAATCATCAACTGGAAATAAACCCTGCTCTCCAGGGGCATCTCTGCTGGCCCTGGTGACAAACCAAGCTCTTCCAACTGTGAGGCTTGCTCTCCATCAGGGCCCATTTCTGGCTCCAATCTGTGCTTGGAAAGCCTCCCCTGGCCCAGTGCCCTGTGCAGCTGGAGCACCTTGCCCTGTGGCTGTGGCAGCAGGGGCACCTCCAGCCCCGCACGCCCACCTGATGCTCCAAGTCAGCCCACAGCAAGGGCAGGGCAGGTCTAAGCTGTGACCGTTGGCTCAACAAGTGGAAAGCTGAGCTGCAGAATATCAGATAGGCAACAGGAAACCATAAGTATTTTAAAAGCCCTTGGAAATCAGCTACCGCATCTTTTATTTTCACCTGGGAGAGAATTATATGCTGTTATCTTCTTCCTCCTCTCATGTCAACAGCATGACATGAGGATGCCTACTGGTGCCACACCTGACTGAGAAGTGGAAAAGATCTAGTCCAAGCACATATAGTAACTGGCAACAGCATGAACTGGTTTACTTCTTACCTCCTCAGCCCCCTCAGTTTTCCCCTTCCTTTTATGATTTCCTAGAAATGGGAAGCAGCCACAGCCTCAACCACAGCTTTGTGCCCACTGAGTCTGCAAATCTCAGGTCCTGAATAACCTTCTTGACTGGCAAAGATATAGGAGGGGCTTCAGCTCCCCTGCCCTTTCCCCAGATTTTTTCATCTGACCCCTCTGCAGCAGCAAAGTCATCAAAGAAGATGAGGCAATGGGAACTAATTTAGATAATGAGAGCTGATTAGGAAGTTTAGCAGTGATAAATAATTGGAGAGGGGGAACAATTTGATTGGATTTAAAATTCTGCACCCTAATGGGCTGTGTGGAGGTGATAATTACTTCTGAATGGTGGGGAAGTAGCCAAGCAAGGAGAGAAAGTCCAGCGCAGCCACAGGTATCTCTGCTTCCCATGTCTCCTGTGAGGTGCTTGCAAGCGAAGCCTGTTCAGCTGCTCACGCAGAGCACACATGTGCTGCAGCTCCCTGCTACTTTGACAAGGAGGTGCTCTTGCAGAAAGGAGGGAGCACGCATCACATTGACTCTTGCACATCCCAACTGCATCTCTGCATTTTCCATCCAGCTCTTGAAATATTCAATGCATGTTGACTAAATGCTACAACAGTCCTGATGTTTTTCTTTCTGCTTAAGAACTAAATAGTTGGAGAAAACAAGCTTGCCTTTCCAGTCAGCTCAAAATATTGTCATTTCTGGGAGAAATCCCCAGTCTGTACTAACCATCAAGCTTCAAAATATAAAATAAATTAGCTCAAGTGAGCACTATTTAGAAGTGACTAGTTCATTATCTCCTTGCCTAGGGCAGAGGATTGATGAAAGGAAGAAAAGATCAAGATATTTTCTGGATTCTTCCTTGGGATAAGTTACAACTTTAATTAAAAATGCTGCCTGGGAAGATGGGTGAAGTGCAAAGACTCTGTTGGTGCCTGGAACAGAAAAGTCCGGCTCCTCAAAGGAGAGCTGTGCACATGTAGTCTACATATTGCTTTCTCTGTCTTGATTTGGAATGGTAAACTGTAATTATATTTAGTCAGTTAGTTTAAGGAGAAATTCAGGATTGTGCCTCCCATTCAGAAAAAAACATTGCTGAAAAACCAGTGAGCACTG
Source organism: Aviceda cuculoides (assembly GCA_035590195.1). Taxonomy (NCBI): domain Eukaryota; kingdom Metazoa; phylum Chordata; class Aves; order Accipitriformes; family Accipitridae; genus Aviceda; species Aviceda cuculoides. Next base: position 9,486,683 of record JAVJGG010000009.1, read on the forward strand.
TCTGTCAGCCATGGTGAGAGTTTCAGGTGCTAGGAGAGGTGGTGCTGGTCCACAAGCAGCCCCTACACCACCAAGTGGCTGTTGGCAAGGCTGCAGGATGAGGCTCTGCTCTTTCCCTTTCCAGCACATACATCCATCTCCACCCTATGTAGCCCCCTCCTGCTCCACAGTGCCATTTGCAGCTGGAGTCAAGGCCTCGTGTCCATGCGCAGTCTAAACTGTCCTTTTGAGAGAGGCTGGCTGCTGCAAAGAAACCAATACCAGGCTCTGGGATAAATGAGACATTTTTGGAGATGGCACCTGTGCCGCAAGGAGCACCCAGCGATTTCATTTCAGTGCAACTCCCTGCTCAAGTCATGCGCAATATATGTGTTTTGTTAATTTTTGTTGATTTGGGGATCGTTTTCCCAAGGTTGTTTCTGAAGCAAGATCAGTCCAATGGAGGCTTAAAAAATAGGAACTAAAACATTGAGCTCACTTCTCATGGGGTGTTATAAGTGTGTGCGGCATTGGATCGTATTCACTTGCTTGGTCTGACAAGTAAGCCATAGGTATTTAATCTGCTGGATCTTCACAAGCTCAGGAGTTCCATTCACATTCAGCTCACTGTACTAAACATGCTAGCAGGACACAAACTACGTGGCCTAAGGACAAATCCAGGAGACATGGGTACTGGACACTGTTCCCTACTGTCACGGATGCTTGTGTGTACTGATGAGGGCTCCAGAAATGGCTCTCTTCTGAAGGCCATGTCAGCAAGTGGATGACAGATACCTCTAGAGAAGCAACAGTGATACTAGGACTGGTAAATTCCTAACAGAAGCATTAATGTGATACACTATATCCAAATTACCACCAGATCTGCTATATTGGGATGTCTTACAAAAACTGACTTGGCCTTCTTACAGATACTGGCACAGACTACTGCTTACTGGGGTCATGCTTAGCAGTTTAGTGAGGATGCATTCAGTCACTCAAGTGGTAGCAGGTTACCTAGCATTTAGTGTTTAAATGGTTACAAAATCACAAATTCTTTACTGTAAGGTGCCACAGATTATAAAAGGGAAGAATGGGGGGAAATCTCAGTTCAGTAAAATGTCACCTTACAGGAATAGAATCTGCATCTTAGTACAGTATTTCCACTTCATTTTCTCGCTTTTTACACTACTTAAGACAAAGAAATGGCATGTACTCATCTTTGAGGTATCAGATTATCCACAAGATTTAAACTAACAGAGTCTTTTATACTCCATCAGGCACAGCTATTCCAGTGAAATATTGCTTCTTTCTGTTCTGTAAGTCTGCAACCAAACACAATGTATTCTCTACCCTCTTTTCAAAACACAGGTATAATTGATGCTATTTCCTTAAGACAACAAAGAGTGAAAATAAAAAGAAGCAGCCAAAATTCTGGAATTAGGCAAATTGGCTGAGGCTGTAAGTTTTAAAGCCTTTTGTGTCCTGGGTCACTTAGTTAATAAATACTGTATGGGACCAGATTAGAGATAGGGAACAGAGATACAAAACTGAGCAAAGTTTGGGTTCAGATTCTCAAAGACACTTCATTCAGCCTCCAGAGTTCAATTTGGATAAGCTCAGCCAGGAAAAGGGCTAACTGGCTGAAGAGTTACAGAGGAACATAAAAAGCTCTGTTCAAAACAACACAGTCCTAACCTTTTGTACGGCATGGACAGCTTTAACTTGGTGTGGGGCACAGATGACGCTGCAAAATGGTGGGAATAGAGTTTGGAAAAATTCTGGACTGAAGGGTCGAATTCTTTGCTTGGGATGTGACTCCAATTTATGCCAAAACCCCTTTAAAGTGGTAGAACTATAGGATATCAATAATAGACCACACAGCTTAAATTGTAGTTTGCATTGAACTTTGGGGAGGAAAGTCAAGGAGAGAGTGAAAAGAGTTCTTATTTCATGGGAATGTATTCCTCCATTTCTCCATAATTGCTGCTTGGAAAGAGGCTCTTTCCCTTTCTGGTCAGAAGCCTGCTACTTTGCTGAGCAATATAGGTATTAAAGACCCCTCTACACCTTCCCATCTGTCTCCAACCTCTGAACAAAGCTTCACATGTCACAACATGCATTAAAAGTGGAATAAATACCACACAATAAAGTGTTCAAATGATACATCTGAGTGACTGTAAAAGCAGTGTCATCATCCTTAACCTATTAAACCCAGGAGGTTTCAAAAGGTACACCAAAGAATGCTACTTCTAGCTCTCCCATACTACGTCGGTGCTTGCCCTTCATCCTCTGCATTGTTGAGGTAAGAGCACGTAAGATAAATCTGTTTTGGTTCATTCATAGGATAATTACATGAACCTTAGGTGAAGCATGCAGAAAAAACCCCATTTTATTTTATGATTTGTAAAGTGGTTAGATCCAGAAGAAATGGAACAGCTTAGATCATGTTTCTGGATGACCTGGGCACCATTTTGCAGCCTCCACTGGGATAACAGCTCAGTTGCTGATTGCATAATTCATTTTAATCCTGCCCAGCTGCATGCAAAGGTTAAAAAAGATATAATTAGTTTCCTTCTCTGTTCCCACCTCTGGCCCACACAAACCCTGTCTCTTATTCAACCTGTCATTGTTAGCAGTATTATCCAGGTCTCCCGAAAAGAGACAGCAATGAAAAAAATTATGGTAATTTAATTCGGAATGATCTTTCCTTTGTAGTTTGCACATTACTTTTGCAGATACATCTATTAATAACCTGTAGGAATCAGCTTCTATTTACGTAGCACTTTTCTTCCCAAAGGGTCTCTGAGTGCTTTGCTAACCTTAGGGATCATTTCTTTCCTGACAAGTAAGGCTCAGTTTCACCTTTATGGCAAACTTCAGGCAACTGATGGGGAGAGAGGAATACTGAGCCCACACATTCTGCAGAGCCTCCAGCTCCCAAAGTGGGGTGCAGGTGTCCAGCAGAAGGTCTCCTGCCCCACGCAGGGATTGTTAATCCAGTGCCTGAGGCTCACTTTGTCCTTCCCTCCCTGCCTCCCTTCTGGCTGCACAGGAGGAGCTCCAGCAACCACAGAGGTTCACACTGTTCCTGGGCAGTAATGCTCCTAGCCCCCACTTCATCAACACTGAGCTCATCTAGAGCAATGTCTATGGTGTTAAATGAATTATTTATTCAATTTAATTAAGAAGTACTGGAAGCCTCTAGGAATGCTGGGGAGACAAATCCTGCATGACTGTTACTGTTATTTCTCTACGGTTTTTTTGGACTACAGGGGCACCTGCAGGCACCACCAAGACTAGTTCTCATTGCGCTAGGTGCTGTAGTGGTACCCACTGGGTTGTAGCTCAGTGTTACCCAGTTAAAGGACAAGAGGCAACAGGCATACATTAAAAAATAGGAAATTCCATTTAAATATGTGTGATCAAAGACTGGCACAGTTTGCCCAGAGAGGCTGTGGAGTCTCTATCCTCGGACATATTAAAAACCTGACCAGACATGGCCCTGAACAACCTGCTCTAGTTGACCCAGATTAGAGCGGGAGGGTCGGACAAAGCGGTCCAATGGTCCCTTCTAATTCAAGATACTCTGTGCTTCTGTGCACATAGATAGAGCAAAATGCAGGAACATACTCCCAGGTACTTGTAGTCACAGGTCAAAATTGGAAGAAGCAGTGGCAGAACGAAGCACCCTGTTCTGTCCCATTAGAAGACAGGCTGATCAAAGAATTAGGATTCACTCCAAGGTCTATTCTGATGGCCCATCTACTAGACCATGCCAGGGACATAATGTGGAGGACCAGGAACTGACCTCAGTTGTTACAATGGGCTTCAACATTGCTCAGTGCATGTCTGAGTCTGGCTTTTACAGAAAACTCAATGGGAAAATGAAAGAGAAGTTTTCATCTGAACAAAAACCTATCTATATATAATACATATGTGTATGTATATGTATATATGGGGTCATCCTGCCTCAGGTACAGGCTTTCAACTCTTGCAGTTGTTTCATAGGCTACCTATATATAAGAGCACTGCCAAAGTTATCATCCCTAAGTTTTTCTAGTGCTTTTTGTAACTTCTCTGCAGCAAGCTGAATGGGTCCAGGTGCAGTAATACTACACGTATACCATTTATACAAACAATTATCATCTTCAGTGCTGAGCTCCTGGAGCAGTTCATTCTGTGCTGACAGTCCCTGGAGGGCTCTGGAGCAAATACTTTCTGTGAAGCAAATACTTTTTCAATGGATTTGACTTCAAAAGCAGTTTCTAGTAGCTGAAAAACCTGACCTGAAGGATTACTACTTGAAATCACAGAGAACACCATTATTTCAGCAGCTGCCTGGCCATATTGTGATAAAATTTATGGTCTCAAGCCTCTCCACTCTTCTGTGCCTTAATCAGAAATAACTCTCAAAATCAACAGGATGATGTTGATGTAAACCTTGTATTCAGAGGAAAACCTGGCCTTTTGAATTGTTTAGCATTCATATCCATACCTCTTCGTAGCCCTGGCACATTAGAAATGGTATATTAGGAGGGCTAGAAGAATCTGACCATCTGTGAGTGACCAGGAGTAAAATCTCTACAGAGGATTTTTCTAACAAGGCTAATAATCAGGGCAGCATTAGATGTGTAAATGAGCCAAAGGCCTGGTCTGCAAACTTGGCACAAAACATAGCTCTGTTGACATCAAACCATTCTGTGACAACTTGCCACTTTCTAGTTCAGTTTTCAAAGATGTAACCCTCTCACCCTTTTAGTTTTATTCTGATCGTGTAGAAATGCTTAGTTTAATAAAATACAACCGTTTCTGATGTGATTGCTTGATATTGGCTTTTGTGTGTATTATCTTCCGTATTTTGTATTAAATAATACTAGATAATATATAAACATAATATTGCAGGTATGTGACATTCAAGATATTAATTTGATGAAAAGTCTAAGCAAAGTTAATCAAGATAATACGGTTGGCACAAAGTAGTTTTTGTTATCGACATGATAATAGTAAGCCAACTCTTTAAAATCCATACAATAATAGCTTGGAAACAAATTTCTTTAGAATTTGAATTTCTTGAGGAATTTCTCTTTTCAGTTCTACTTCAGAATGATTTTATATTCATTTACTTAACATCAGAATTGCCTGTGGAAAAGGCCTCAGTCGAAACCAGTTCTGATTATAGTAAATAAGAACTTTCACAAAAGAAGCTCCACTGTCTTGAAACTATTTTTGGACTTTGCCTTTGAAGATGCCATTTTCAAGCATACCTCAAGCTCCTCTTTTCAATAGTGGCACAAGAAATCCCAATTCTGCTCTTGTGTCACATTTCCTTCCAGTACAAAGGACTGTCACAAGGTCTTCTGTGTCAGTTAAGCTTCAGATTCGAGTTACATGGACAATTTTGCTTAAATGATATAATTTGATTTTACCACTGAGGAAATCTTTATAGTGTATCATGTCAATGTTTGATACTAAAGACACTATTTTGAATAAGAAAATAATGCTAAATAATTAACCATATTCATCTTCACTAATCAGCAGAGCCTCAGTGAGTCCTGTTTATTAAACTCATTTTTGTTCCTTATGTGTGTGCTCAAGAGTATAAAATTATGGAACAAAAATAGCATCAGCATTTGTAAAATCTGTAGAGAAAACCAGCTACCGGTGTACTTGACAACAGGGAGAACAGCTGGAGAGTCTAATACCCGCCTCCTTGAACCACATACAAACCAAAAATTCTGGCAGACTGACTAAGGCTTATGCTCCATTCTTCTTCCTAATTTTGTCCCTATAACATGATTTTCTCTGTAAGACACAAATATCTTGATTGGGTTTTTTTTCGTTAACATGTGACACTAGGCTCTGTATTTCCTCTTATGCAATTACCAGTTTAACAAGCAACAGCCTTCACTCAACGTTTCTGCAGCTTTCTTCTTATCACCACTGAAATACCAGATCTGTCTTCCTATTTGAGGCTAGAAGCAGGGAGAATAGAAGTGAGATAAAAACGTCCCTAAACTGAAACTGTGCTCCCTATCTCCTGGGACCTGCCATCCAGTATGTCCATTTAAGCAGAGTTGCTGGCAGAAAGTGAAAATATACTATACTGGTCATTTTACACAGTGAGAGACATCCAACTTGGAGTCCCAGTAACAGTGTTCCAGAACTGGTAGGTACAAATCGTAGAAGAGGAGGACTGGGAGTAACAGTTCAGATACTGCAGGCAGAAAACCCATGCTGCCTGGGGAAAGTTCTGTAACCTCCAAGTGTGTGAGTCAAGGTCCAGCCTCCTGAGCAAGGATTTGACATCAGCATAGTAGAAAACAAAAACTGTACAGGGATAATAACAGACCAAAGTAGAAAACAGAGATGAAAGTCCAAGATTGATGATGGGGTTTTTTTGAAAAGTTTTATTGTTATATTGTATATATTACGTGGCTCTGTACATAAAACTTAAGGCTCTGACACCCATTCAAACATACCTCAAAAGCCATGATCAGTGGCTTAGCATCTATCACTTTTTAGCATGGAGAAGCCATCTGTTTCACTATTGGCAGGCATATGCGTATCAGCAGACATCAGGGTCAAGAGATACAAACCAAAATCAAACTGCAAAAACATGAACAAAAGCTAATGGAAAGGAAATTGAAGAACTTCTAAAACAGGGTATTCAGGTAATCCTAAATCAGATTTCTGAGCAAACTGCTTCCCTGTGCTGAGAGAGAAAGATACTCCTTTCTCTTCTGGCATTGTACTTGTACATATTCAGCAAAGCTGGGCAAACAGACACTGATCTAACCTGCTGCTTGCAGATGCTATTGATCTGGCATGGCGAAGAAAACATAGCCAGTATTTTATGGCAGGGATGAAAGCTAATTCAATATTCAGATATGCAGACAATACAATAGAAACAATATTCTCGTAAGGCATTAAGCTAATTGAAGTATTATAAACTCTCTGTCAAATTATCCTCTTTAGTCTAGTGGTCCACTGGTGTCAGCATCCCTGACTGTCATTGCACATGGAAATCCCCTAGAGACTAATTAAATTTTCCTGACTTGGAATAAGAATACAGGGGACTATTTTTAAATCCTATTTTTACCTCTACGGTTTTATCTAGCTACAATGGATAAGATGTGACTAAAAGCGTATAAGTGCCTGTGTCACCTTCTCATAACTGAGTGTTCCTCTAAGGTTTGGGATGTGTATACCAGAGCCTGGAAACCAGAGGACCATGGCATTTCTACCAGCGCAGTCTGTTGACTGCAGCAGGATTAGTCTGGATAGATCACAGCGTGTGGGTGTAGGTGAGAAGAGAAACAATGGTTTCATTCATAGCTAGAACTCGAGAAGAGGAGCCTGAATATGGTTATGACAGATCACCACCTACCAGTCTTTCTGAGGAGATAAAAAGACAATTGTCAGCTCTGGGGGTTTTACAGTGACATAGTAAAAGGGGCCAAGGGCAAATGCAACGATGTGGGTGACGGATTCACATATAGTATTAGAAATGGTAGCATTTGACGTGATGGTTTGAGCAAGAAATCCCACAGACTAATTTAAGATACACATCTTAGGGCTGATATGTGTCCCTCTAATCTGCACATAACATCAGAGGCTATATTCCCTACTTGTTTTGTGATTATTATTAGTTCATGGAAAGAGTAGGTAATGCTAAGTGAATATCAATCTCTTAGAGAGCAAGCTGTTCTTACCACATGTATTTTCTAAGCATCTCCTTCTGCTTCAGAACACTGGGAACATTTGCATGAAAATAGAAAATTTTTGCCTCTGAAGAACCTGTGCTCCTCTGCTGCTTGTTCAATGCATCAGGTTTAAAGCTGAAACCTGCATTTGTTCTTACTTGTGTACCCCTGCATTAAGGACTCGGTCCTTGATATCATACAGAATAGCATTTACAAGTGCAATGGTCCTGCTGAAAACAATCAGTTATGCCTTGTTCATCTGCTGACTTTGCTGGATTAGGACAAGAGTGTTTTAGAAGACAGGAATTGAAGCTCTGACTCCCTTGACTTCCCTGAAGCTGCTCCAACTTAGCAAAGGTGTAACAGAGATGTCTGAGCACTAGTCTTGGGTTTTGAGTGCCTAATTATGGCTCAATTGTTGCCATTGTGGCCACTGCTGGGAAAATAACTAGTGTGAACTAGCAAGTTCCCTAGAAACAAAGAACATTTTGTTTCCTTTTAAATCTGGTTCCTGTCTAACCCAGAGTGAGCTGACAGTTTTTTGAATCTGCCAGTTGAAACTCAGACTGTCTGCTGTTTTGCAAATAATTAATGATGCTGGACTGATGAGTGGAATGGGAAATGTAGCCACCTTCTCTTTGACACCTTAGGACTGCCTCCCAGCTGAAGGAATGGCTGGGCATCAGAGTAGCCATGTCTGCTTGGATGACTCAGCCCCACTCACTGGCATTTGACACTTCCAGAAAGAGTTAATGTGGTTCTGCTGACTCACGGAGGCAGATGAATCTCTCTTCCCATTTTGATATACAGCAAGTGTCTCACCGGAGAAGGGACAGCAGGCAAGGGTTCCCAAACAGGGATACACATAGGACTAGTATGCCGACCACCACAAGTGGTACCCAAGTGTTTCTTGAGAACTCAAGGGTCTTCCGCACACCACCAGCAGCTCTGGGAGCCACAATCTAAGGTGTTGATGCACAGTCTGGAGGCAGGGAGGAGTTTAGTTTTTGCTGCTACTTTTACTGATGATGTTGATACTGCTGTGCTTTAAATGTCACTGATTTGTTTCATGCAGCATCTCCAAAGTACCACAATTTGTCTCAGCTTGCTCCGCCAAAAGTCCTAGCCAAGGCCTCTGCATCTTCCCTATTGTAATCTCCACGCTGGCTACAGCACCTGGAACTGTCTCAAGTTCATTCATTTGGGCACATCACTCAGGGTTTTCCACAGTTCTCTGTCATGTCTCCCCTCCCACTGTTCCAAATGCAAACTCCTTGTTCTCACTTTCAAAGCCCTTCACAATTCACTCCTGCCTCATACCGGTCCTGGTATTCGTTATCCTTCCGCTCACCCTCGCTTTGTCGATTGCGGCCTCCATTTTTGCTTCTCAATTCTACACTTCCCTTGATGACTGCAGTGAAACCAGTAAAGTCCCCGCTGTAGAATCCTTTGCAATGTCTCTGTCATGTACCACATACCATTGAAGCACCAGCTAATAAAAACAAGGCAGAGGACAGTCAGGGCTGCAGGTTGGCTAAGGAGCTGCACACAGGATCTGTATCACACTCTCTCCTTTGAACTCTGATTCCCATCCACTTGTTTTCTGGAAGAGTTCTTTAGGATACAGATTGTCATCAACAATGTCTTGTGTTTGTGTGTCTTCTGTGCAGTATGGCAAAACAACTCTTAAGTGTACTGTGAGCTAGCTTGTCTTCCTCTCCTGTGGAACTGGATTGCTTTGCAGTCCCAGTGTCTTGCAGCTTCCTAGGGAAGCAGGATTTTATATTTTATAGCCGGGTTTAAAGCCACAGAGAGACTGAGGCCACACTGGAAGCTCATGGGAGTGCCAAATCCATGTATGCTTAGTGCAGACTAATACCAGACATCTGCACCTGGTTCTCCTTTCTACACACCGATAAATAACAGTAAAGGCAAGCCCCAGGGCCATGTTCAGAACAGGCTGGGAAACACTCAAAGTATTTGCAGAACTAAATGCTTTCCAGGGAGATATTTTTCAATGTATTGTTGTAGTAAATGTTTAGATTTTCCAAAGACAAACTCATAAAACAGTCATTAAAGAATGCTATTTTATGTACAAATATTTTTTAGAACAATTTACTATGTAATCACACAAAATGTTTTTGCACTCCTAGTACCTCCACAGCATCGGCATTAAACGACCACTGCTTTAGCTGACATCTCTTTTCCTGCAAGAATGGCTGTGATATGTCAGGGCTTGCCCAGAACCCCAGGGATCATTCAGATGTTCAGAACATCTGTGCTTCATGAACACACAAAGCTTGATGCCTGGGCAAACCCACCCTACAATGGCCTTTAGCAACCTGGTAGAAAGTAAGCCTGAGTCCTGCAATGCCTGTACTCCAGTGGGAACAAAGGTGTTACATTGCCCCTTAACCCTATCAGAGGTTTCTTAAAAATGACTCAGGATTGCCAGTCTCTCAGTTCTGCCTGCATAGACCGCTTAATTTGGATGTTATTTTTATCAATGTACTAAATTTGCCAGTTTCAGCCAAGCTCCAACACTGGATAGGTGTACTGGTGAAATAAATATGAGGCAAAATAGGTCATAGTTATAGTCAGGCTCCTGGCCAATAAAACAGAAAATAAGCAAGTGTAGTTACAAGACAAAATAAATATAGTCCAGGGCTGAATCTTGCCTAAGCTTTAGAAGTTCAGTTGAGGAATTTCTCACAGTCGAAGTGTCATGTGAATGAGGGTCTAATTCAACCTGCAAGTAGGAACCGAGGCAAGAACACATATCTAGTCTTCCAAGGACATTGCTTCAGGTCAAACCCCATCTTAAAAACTTCACTGTATAAATGGAATACATGAAAGTACTGCATTTATCACTCTTTGTAGGCCAACTAGGTCTAACCGACCTATATTATAGGGTTTTTTTTACATTTTGCGATTACCTCAAGCCAGTCTGGTCTTGTTAAGATCACATTCAGCTGTGGAGGTGCAAAGTTTGTTCTTCGAACTACTCTCTTACACCCATTCCCACAGATTCTTCTTTTCATGTTGTTTCTTTTTGATCTTTGTCTAAAAGCCTCAACCTATACAAAGCATGCTACAAAAAACCCACTGGAAGTCTATTAATACATTCCCTTTAGCATTCTCCGAGTATATTTCACACTTATCTTTAGATTTGAAGCAGTCTTTTCAGTCTGTGCTAGTACAACACATGGAGTTCTAGATGTGAGACCCCAAGTACTCCTCAAAGCTCCCAGAGCCCTCATCCTGCAGGACCTCTATCTTACTGATACCACCTGATGCTCTGAACAGTGTTTTCCTGATTTCTAGAAATCATATTTGCAGATGGATTAGACTTTGCAGTAATTGCCACGGATAATTCTTCAGTACTTCTTTTGGATTCCTGATGGCAGTTGCTTTCTCTTGGTCCACACTCCATCAGCCATGTAGTTTGCAGACCGTGGGAGCCCATCCTGAGACGCAGTGGCTAAACAGCCCTAGCCTGGCCCTCGCTGCTCAAACCCTCTTGCCTTCCCTGCCGCCTCGCCTCACTCCCTCAGCTACACAGGTACAGATTTTTGCAGGAGCATGTGGTGATAAGGGGTTAAAGACTGGGATTAAGGTTGGGCTGAAAATGTTTGCGATATTTTAATGAAAAAGGGCATGTATATCAAAGGTATTTTAAAATAGCAGTCATGTGCCCCAGCTCTTTGATGTGGGTCATTTGACAGCTTCAGGGACATCTGTTTGTAAAACTGAGAGGGTGGTGTGGAGGCAGTATCTGCTACTGATAGAAATGCATGTCAAATGATGAGCTTAGTGAGTGTCTTTGCTGAGATAGGTGTGTTGACTTCTCTGGAGAGATTATGCCCTTGTTCTCAGCCTGCTTGCCAACTGGCTGTTCCCCTTGTCTGGGATTCTGATATTCATATAAAGAGTGGTACAAAACCCTGGCTTGTTCCATGCAGTGCATGATTTCTGTTCTCTGCAGATAAATCTTTCTGACATGATGTAGCAGATTAGTCCAACCAGCTTCTATTATCCATTTCAGAAGCTTCACTGGCCTTTAAGTGTTTCATCACAAATAATTTCTGACAAATCCACAAGAATACCAAGCAGGAAGGAACAGAGTGAAGGTTCTGGTCGCTGTGCTCACAATCAAAGCACCACGTCAGTGGGCAGTATGAAACATCCCTTAGCTCCTTCCTCAACCAGCAAACCACTCTCAATGACTCTTCAAAGAGCATATTCTACAGTCATCATACGACCAGCTCACTTTCTTACATTATTCTGAGATTCTCCCTCCACATCAGCTGTGAAACCATTAGCCAACCAAGCCTTCTGAATTATATCACAGAAATATTTTTCCTCAGCTGGGAACAAGTATCTCTCTCATAACAATCCCCAGGATGATTGGATCTTACTCCTTTCACAGAACTGAAACTGCTCTTTTCTGAGAGAAGTCAAGTACCAACTTATTTCTTCTGACCCTGCCTCCCTCTTCACCTGTTGACTGTGAAATTCTCCCTATTTACTTGGCACTTTTACAGAGATCGGTAACGCATCACTATACTTACCTGCTCGTAACATCTTTTCTCCTGTAATTGACAGTAGGTGTCTTTCCACAGAAAAATATCTCTGTGATGTTAGAGCTGGGTATCCAACCCTTTGCTCCGCTACTTTCCCATCTTCTCTCCCACATGCAACTCCTTTCAGAAATGACAACCTCAAAAGCACAACCTCTGTCAAGAAAAGTTCCACAGTTACTCCCTTTCCTCGGTGCAGATCAATGTAAGTTTGCCGAATTGAGAAACGCTGCCTGAGGATCACAAGCTTTTGACTTGAATGCAATTATGGGTTTGCTTCTGGAATCTGTATGTGCTTAGGGTCAGTTTCTGCTAGCTGCAGTGAGAGTCCAGGCTCTAAACCAGCACCCTCATGAGATGCAATTTTAATGGTACTTGGGCAGAAATACTTATTCTGGATTTCAACTTACTTGAACTATTTCCCAAGTCATATTTTATTAAAATTGTTTAGTTAAAATGTCTTTGAAACAATTCTCAAAGATTCTGATTGTCCTTTACCATTAGTCTTCATCCTCCCAACAGCTCTGCAGTCTGTCTCATGAAACTCCTACTATCTTGTTACCTCATTATTCCCTTCTAAAATTTTATCATTACAGCCTACTTCACACCTCCTCTACCACACTGACAAGTGCTACCGTGACCTACGGTGTGTATTATAGTTCTAGTTATAGCTACAGAATCAAACCTACAAATCTATGTCCTGATCTGTCTGTGACTCGTAGGTCACCTTTGGCTGGCCCCTGATTTCTTTATACTTCAGCCTCCCCACCCATAAAACTACTTTGTTCTTTGAGATTTATGGCTGAAAACCACAGAAGCTATATATTAATACTACTTATAAAGAGTTTCCAAGTGTGCTGAAACCTCTTTGAATGACTGAATCCACGCGGAGTTTAATTATACCTGATAGACCTCTAAACGAAATACCTGTAAGGGGCCCTGCTGGACAGTGGCTATCATCCAATGATCTAACATACTTGCTGCTTCTTCTACCTACTTGCTCAGTTATTCCTTGATGAAGAGGAATAGATATGAGGCACCCATGCATCTCCAACCTGAAATAAATTGCCCTTTTTTAGTTCTTTGCTGTGGTAGTATAAATGATGCTAAATGCATTTAACTTTCCTGTGGCAGGTTATCTTTCCTTGCAGGGAGAGATTTAGCCCAACTCTCCCTCCCCAAACTTCTTCGCAAAACCCCCTGACTGCATTCAGCTGGGTGCTGGGAGTTGAGACCAAAAGAACTGAAGCTCTGCCTCAGAACATTTGCCACCCACATACTGCAACAGTGTTCAGGAGCTCAATCTTATTTGTGAGGCTTAGTTTAATTTCCCATCCTTTGTGTCAAAATCCCAATGCGATGTAATTTGTGCACATCAGTGGTCGCACAGTTTTGACATTGTTTGCTACACACTAGCCCTCTCTTAATCTGGCTTTGGGTCTATAGACATACTGCAGCAGAAGAACTTACAGCCACACAAATGTGTGGGACTGTGGATGTGACAAAGGACATCAGGAGATGCATGTAGAGACACATTCAAGGGACTATAAAAGGTATCAGAGAACTCTTACAATAAGAGACATTGAAATAGCACTGCAAAACGTATTAACTGTATTGTGATATCTGAGCAAAAACCCAGAACTGGAACCAGACAGCTTGCTTTGAATGCTTCATCGGGCATGTTTCTCTGTAATAAGCCAAAGTAAAAACCTAGCCAAACTACAGACATCTGGTAGACGATACTCTCTGGGCTAATCTGGGACTGAACACAAGTCCATTTTGGTGCTCAGGTCTCTTTTGAATAGAAGGCAAGCAGCTCTGGGTTTTGTCATGATATATTTAGGCATGGGTTTTGAAAGAAAACTGATTCACTACCTTCATTCATGTTGAACTACAGCAAATCTAAAATTTACTCTCTACCTCATTCACTACCCTCACTCATCTGAAAGACTTGAGAGTGATATTACAGTAATTCATTCTCCAAAGGAGAACGTGTCCACATGTCACTTTGACACGGGACCTTGTCTGACATGGGACCAATGCCAACCTCAAAGAAGTGCCTTACAGAGTTCAGTTCTATCATTTACATCAACTGTCCCATAGATATTTGGGAAAGCCTAGTTTTTGTATTTGTGTCTCCCTTTTGCGTCTGTATTTGTCAAAAAAGGGCCGCAAAGGCAAAGAAGAGAGTCTCGGTTCTGGATGCTTGCCAGGAAAATGTCACTCCATCCCACCCTCTGCCCAAGGTAAAGGCTAAGAAATGTCCATCACATGTGTCGTCCGGTTCTCTCCCTCCCCGAGACTCCAAGTGTCAAACTGCAACCCAGCAAGCCTCAGCCTGTGTCCAGAGCAATACTAGAGCCAGCACGGGGCCACAAAACAAGCTGGAGTACCTAGCTCGATTATAAACCACCATGCTCATAAAGCAGCCTTTTGAAAAAACGTAGCCGAGTCTCACAGCTACCACACTCGGTAGCTTTGTGCTCTTCCTAAGAAGCTTCCACGCCGAAATCTTTGCTTACCGGGCCCGACTGCCCCCCGTCCGTCCGTGGGATGCCTCAGCCCCGGCCGGGCTGCCGACCCTCGGCTGCGGGCGCAGTTCTTGGGGCCGAGCCCGGACTCAGGCAGCCCGGCTGGAAGGGCCCCGGCACTGCACGCCATCTGACAGGCTAAACTCTCTTCCTCCTCCGCGTGTCCCCCGTCCCTCTCCCTTCCCAATAACTCGAAGTGAAAGCGGGTGCGGCCGGTTCCCGGACGGTCTTCCCTCCTCTGCGCCCGAGGTGGGCGGCGGGAGGGCGCTGCCCGCAGACCAGCCGCTCTCCCCCCGAGGGTGCGGCGGCGCAGCGGGGAGGCTTCGGTCCACCCCCGTCCCCCCGCCCGTAGGAGAAGGCTGGCTGGCGGGCGGCGCGATGGCGGCGGGCGGCACGGGAGACCCCGCCTGAGGGGAGAGGGGCC
>JAVJGG010000009.1:9502174-9527774 GCA_035590195.1 Aviceda cuculoides
ATGACTTCTTCCCCCCACCCTCCTTCCCTTTCTCTCGCTCTCTCGGCGAGAGCGGCGTGCCTCCCTTCCCAGATGGCAGCCGGCAGCGCCATGCAGCCTCCCGTTCCTTCGCCTCCTCTCCCTCCTCTCCGGCTCTAAGTTAATGCCATGCTGCCGCTGCTCCTCCCGGCACTGCTGGCCGCCTGCCTGCCGCCCTGCCAGGGCTGGAGCCCCTCGGCGGCTGCCAGCGGGCAGGAAGAGCAGGAGCAAGAGCTCTTCTTGCCCACTGTCAACTCTTCCTCCCGCTCCTCGGCCAGCCTCGAGATGGACCTCGACGGGGCAGCAAGCAAGGAGGAAGGCAGCACCGCCAGCCTGGGCACGCCGGCTGCCCCTAGCCGAGAGCCTTTCCCTTCCGCTCCCACCTCCTCCGGGCAGCAGCAACAGCAGCAACGTCCCCAGCCGCAGCCCGCCGAGGACCCGCACTGCAATATCAGCGTGCAGCGGCAGATGCTGAGCTCGCTGCTGGTCCGCTGGAGCCGCCCGCTGGGCATCCAGTGCGACCTCCTGCTCTTCTCCACCAACAGCCACGGGCGGGCCTTCTTCTCCGCCGCCTTCCACCGGGTCGGGCCGCCGCTGCTCATCGAGCACCTGGGGCTGGTGGCTGGCGGAGCCCAGCAGGACTTGCGCCTCTGCGTGGGCTGCAGCTGGGTGCGGGGCAGGCGGGTCGGACGCCTGCGGGGCTCCGCGCCTCAGGCCGCCGTCGCCGCCGCCTCTTCTTCTTCTTCTTCCTCCTCCTCCTCCTCCTCGCTCTCCTACCCGCCAGCCGCGGAGCCCGGCCAGTACTGGCTGCAAGGGGAACCGCTGAATTTCTGCTGCCTGGATTTCAGCCTGGAGGAGCTGAAGGGGGAGCCGGGCTGGCGGATGAACCGCAAGCCCATCGAGTCTACCTTGGTGGCTTGTTTCATGACACTGGTCATCATCGTGTGGAGCGTGGCCGCCCTCATCTGGCCGGTGCCCATCATCGCCGGCTTCCTGCCCAACGGCATGGAGCAGCGCCGCAGCACCGCCGCCGGCACCGCCGCCGCCGCCGCCAAGTAGCCTCTCCCGGTGACATCCCCCCCTCTTTCTCTTCGTTGTGTGGTGTGGAGGGACGCGGGGCGGCCGCCTCCCGCCAGGCCGAACTCTGTCGTGGTTTTCTTGTTTAAAGCTTGTCACGGGGTGCGCGGCGGGAGCGGGTGGCCGCGGGGCGTGGGGCAGCCGCGGGGGCCTCAGGGCCCGGCCCGCCCTGAGGGGAGACCTCCTGAGGTGAGCCGTCCTGCCGCCCCGCCCGCCCCGCCGCCGGAGACGACCGACTCCTGTGTGCTCGTTTTATATCTTTAATACCCGTTTTAAAGGAACCTTTTAGTAAAAAAGAAGGGAAAAAAAAAAAAAAAGCCCCCTCCATCCCACTGCCCCCAAATCCACACAGGAAATAAAAGACCCTCCCATTCAACCGCGTTTGTGGTAGTTGGAGTAGCTTTTTTTGTATATGAATACAGTTTGAGCGGGTTTTTTCTTTATTTACAGAAAGGCAAGTCTCTTTTTGGCAGGATCGAGAACTGAAGCAGTATATATATTGTTATTGCTGAAGCTGAACTTTAACAAACGTTTTACACTGTGTTTCCCAGTTGAGATAGTGTGTATTTATTATTGTAGCTCCGCATTACTTGGCTTTTAATACAGAGGTTTTCTTTCTGGAGACACCATCGCCTTTTGTTGGTCTGTTTCCGCCCGGGTGGAACAGAGGGTTTGGCTGGCCTCCCCGTCTGCAAACTGGCAGCGAAGCTACTCTTTCCTCACGAGATGATGTTAACCAGGGTTGGTGGTGGAAAAAGGGGAACCCCAAACCCTTTCTGAATGGTGTTTGCCCTATCCATACAGTAGATTTAGGTCTATATGCCTACACCGGGGTTGGGCGGGGTGGGACGTGGAGCATGTCTGTGCCAGAGATCCTCCAAAGCCATTTACTTCCCATACCACCAACTATGACTTTCTCTTCAGTTTGAGGTCAGGTGCTTTCAGTCCCGGAAATAAAAGGGCCACTCCTTGAGAAGTGTTAAAAGCAGCGTGGGGGCAAGTCTCTGACTTCCACAAAGCACATTCCTCAAAAACAACTCGGATGCAGTGTATTTGTTGGAGGCATGGTAATATCATACCTCTTTTTCATCTACTGGTCTGCAGGGCTGCTTGCAGAAAGCCGGTGGGGTGGAGAGAAGGCAGGAGCTGCCAGTCCAGAACTAGATCACAGCTACCGCTGTGTAAGCACGCAAAGAGGAAAGATTTGCAAGATTTCTTCTTGCTTTGTCGAGCACACAGTTGCATAGCGTGAAATACCGTTTGTTGTATACTTCCAGCTGTTTAGCCTTAGAAGAAGTTAGAAGTTGTTTCATCTGCCTTAGACGTGATTAGTCCAGCTGAATTTTCTAAAACCAAAATATGAGCTAACTGAGAAAGATCTGCAATATGAATTCTCATTCCTTTGTCAACATCAATGGATTTAATTTGTTAGGAACACATGAACTCACTCAGGGCTAATGTGGTGTATTTGTAATGTTTTCTTCCCTGTGGTTTGGTGGAAATGACTGAAAAGTCTGGAAGGATTAAATTCTTAGGTTTCCTATTTTTTTTAGCTGAGAACAAAATAAAAGAAATGCATGCTGTATGTGTATGCTATCTGGAAAAAAAAAACCCAAAACCAAAAACAAAATGCAGAGAGAAAAAGATTGACAAACAGCAGAAATAAATGAAGATTTTAAAATGTTCCATGTTACTGGGCTACCACTACACCCACTGTTTCTCCTATTGATCTCAATGGGCATGTCACTTGAGTAAACACTGCAGTAGTGTTGTTTTCAGAAATTAGAGAATCCAGTCACTGTGAGAAACGTTCATTTGACCTGTTGATCCGAAGGGCACCTTCCTCTGTATGCTTCATTTACAGATCCCTACTTTTCTTTCCTTGATGTGAAAAACATAGTGTCATTTCTGCCTCCTGCAAATTCTTTTGTGCACAGACACGCGACATGCTGGGGAGGAGTTACTTGCCTGTAATGCCCCATGTGACAGAGAAACCTCTTCATGCTGAAAGGGAAGGCTAGCAAGAGAACATGAAGCTAATGTTAACACACTCCCGGAAGAGAAATGCTATACATATGGAATAAACCTCAGAAGAGTTGCCATGCTAGGAAAGAATTTCTTCTTTTAAATGAAGATGAACTTAGGCAGACAGTTTCTTCTTTTGAATGAGATACGTTTAGGCAGAGAGTTAACTTTTTTTGGAAGTTTTGCTGGCTTTGTAGCACACGATGCATAGCACTCCCTGTGATCCAGGGAGCCTGTGCTGGTGCTTAAACTCAAGGTTGGAATCTCTTTTTTGCTTATCCTAGTTTCACCAGTGACACGCTGTTGGTTTTTTATGAATTGCATCAAAATAAGCAAGAGAATGGCGTTACTGTCTGAAACGGGCAGCTTCAGTTATTAAAGGTTTATTATTTGCTGTTCTTGCAGATACCTACCAGGTGGTACACCCAAACTGGTACAAAATGGTTTGTGTCTCCTATGTCAGCTTGAATACAAACCTTGTGAACAGGCAGTAACACTCAGAATATTTTTCTGCTTCACTTAAAAACTGTGATGGAAGAGAGGGATTTTCTTGTAGTTCTTCTATAAATATGCTTGTAAATGGAGCTACTGTTAAAAATCAGCTAAAACATGAAATGTTTAAAACACAGGGATGACATTAAACAAATAAGCACACCCAAAAGGCAAGTCTTGCCCAGAATACAAAAACCTGCAACATTTTCAGGGAGTACTGGTCTCAGACACAATGTGCAAAGAGTGCTTATGAGTTAGTGAAAGTGTTTCCTTAGATCACAGTAACCCTTGCGGTAAGCATGTTCCCTTCGCAGAGAGAGGAGAGCCCATGTTTCTGTGCCTTAAAGAGGAATTTTAGGCACAGCGGAGGGTGCAGAGATGACCTGATATACGGGGTTTAGCCGGGACTTAACTCCCTGAACCCTGGGGTTTCAGAGTGGTGGCAGCAGGGTTTGTCCTGTAAAGAACAGAGGATGGAAATGCATTATGCAGACCGTGAGCTTTCTTCAGTCGCTATTACATGTAAGGTTAATAACCCTGCTCCCAGAGCTGTGGCTGCTGCTGTGACACTACATAATCAGTAATTCTGAGTAACAAAAGGTACACGCAGCTTTCCGCCACATCCATGGGAATTTCATCTGCATCAAACCTGGAAGACCCAAGCCCAGAGCAATGTGAAATGATACATCTGCACACTAGCTAGTTTTAGATTGCAACTTTAGACACTGAAGTGTCTATTTATTTTCTTTTTCACTGGCAGTGGAGCTTTATTGCCTCTTTACTGGGGATGATTCTAAGCCATTTTTATTCATTTGGATTTATTTTTAAAACCAGTTGGTAGGAGGGTCAGCATGAGAGCAGATTAGTCACCATATATAATCCTTCCCATACTCAGGTAGGGCATATATATGCATATATATACATATATCTATACATGAGAAAGTCAAAAGGGAGAGAAAGGATGGTGAGAAACAAATAATACTGAGCAAGTACTACTGGTTTTCATTCACTAACAATTTTCTGGATTGTGTTTCCTGGCAAGTTATCCTGACTATATTTATGTACGTGTGTTTGTTGGAAAGTGAGGGGTACCTAGAAACAGAGGTAGTTCTTGATTTCCTTTTTATGTAATTCAACTCTACTACACATTTTTTTTCATTCCAGGAACCGGGAACTCTCTCCAGAGAGAGATTCAGCGTTAGAAGGTAGTAGGCTTGTATGCTACTGTTAGATTGGTACATTTTTTTTGCTGTATATTCAGACCTCAGAATTGAATCTCTCCCTCATGTATTTTCTTAGTTATGTTTTACAGATGTCCTAGAAGCAGAAGTGTACAGATAAACATGTATGGATCAACATGTAGTTTTAGCATGGACACAGTTTTGCTGTTACTTCGTGCCACATTGATTCCCATAATAAAAATATTAAAATGTAGTACAGTATAATAATAATTATCTATTGTGTAGGCATACTGCTGTTCAATAGATTATTGGTAATCAAGAGCATTTTTGTACGTCAGGAGGTATGTGGATATTTGGCACACTGTGGCACAAAATTGCCATACTTGGATAAATGTGAGAGTTGTTACTTATTCAGGGCTTAGTTCACCGGTGCTTTAGATGATTAATACGACTGCAACAGCAGTACTATTTATGCAGTGAATATTACTCAATATGAGTAAGGGCTACTGAACCAGGCCCTAAAAAAAACCTAATTAAAAGCCTTAGTTGGCTGAGTATTATTCATCGTGACCTCTACTTGCTAAATATAAGTATGTCCAGGGCTGACATTACGTGATCCCAGGGGCCGAACAAAAGCCCAGTGAAATCATATAGTTAATTGAAGTTTTGTGTGACTGAAGATCAAAGAATCTATTTTAAAGACATATGTCTAGATATAAGAGTAGGTATTACATTCTCATTCCTCTCTGGTTTCTATACACATAGTTTATAAATCCAAAGCCAGGATTTCTCAGTCCGGCGTAGGGCCTTGCTAGTTTGGAAATCAGCTTCTTTCTGAAGCTGGTGTAAAAGTGACAGTTATTTATAAAGGAATTTTACTGAATAAATATTGGTTTTTTTTCAACATATTGCAGGGAAAGGACTTGATTTTTCAAAAAACATTTTTAATCACTCTGGGAAAATGTGTAAATATCAAATCCCAAGTGTCATCAGATTTCAAAACATAACAAATCTTTTTAACCAGTAAATGGTTTTTAAAAACATGTTTTTAAACAAAAACATTGGTTTCCATTTTTGCCCTCAGAAATATAACAGTTCAATGAAGATCAGAAGTGCATTTGAGTCTTTCACTTTGCAAAAGTGATTTTGTGGGGGAAAAAAAATCTCTTCTGTTATTTGGAATTGATATCAGCTTGTGACAGATAAGGTACTACATTTCTTGTCCCATCTTCATACTAGATCTGGTTAAATAAGTTGTCCAAAACAATTATACATTAAAAAAAAAAAAAGGGAAGAAAAAAAAGAAAAAAAAGAAGTAGCTTAGCCTGTTTGTTTTGTTTCTGATCTGTTATGCCAAGGGAGAAAGCAGCCTAGTATAAAATCTGGGATATTAAAGATGTTTACTGGAACTGTCTGGATGGTGTTTGATTAGATTTGTGGCTAGACTAAGTGTCACAATCCAAACATCTTCCAACTTTTTATAACGTTTGGATTCATAACTGAGTGTAGCAGTTTGATCATTTATATGACAATCAGAGTCTCTGGATCTGCATGTTGGGAAAGCCAGGATCTAAAACCTTATCCCTTATTTTAGCTTTCTTATTATCTCAACAGGTTACCAATGTCAGAGCAAAACTGGAAGATCCAAATATCCTATGAAATGCTGTGTGTTTCTGTGTGTTTGACTTGTTCTTAGCTTTCATAGAAAAACAGCTGATTAATGAGACATGAGTTTGAGATCAGTGCTGTTCTGAGGAAATGAATTCACTGGGAGTGTGGTCTTAAATTATATTTTTGTTCCTTGTAAGGTGAGACTTGCTAGAAGCAGAGGGACCTTACCTTGGTGTCATTCTGAGTGTTGCTAAGCAACATGAAGTGGTTAAAATGGAGATACAGAAGAAGAGCATGGAAGAATAAAGGAACGTAGAAAAAGCATAAAAGAGAGTAAATGTGCCAGCACATTCTGCAAAGAAGTTGCGAAGTATCAACTGGGAAAAAGAGAGCGATTAAGATCATAGAGAAAAAAAGAAAGCTGACACAAGATGAATTAGGAACTTGATTCCGTACTTCATATTCGATCAATTTTTTCAGTGCTTTGCTTGAATAATTGATTGCAGTTTTGGCCCATAATGGCAAGAGAGTAAGAGCCTGGGAAGAAATGGGAGGCTCAAGAAAAATTAAGAGTGGAACCACCATACCACAAATAAAAAGATAAGAGAAATCACTCTACATATTACTGGAAACGAAACAACGAAATGGCAAGGCACTCTCTTGCATATACTGTCTGCTCTAATTTTGCTTCAGATATTCTCTGAGGTCGTGAGGAAAACATGCTAAAAGTTGTTTTTATGGAATGGATATAGTCTTCAATCATATCTTGCTTTGATCCATGTCAAATACATGTTTCTCATTGTCCAGCACAAGAATGTTCATCAGAACTGTATTAAAGCTTTTTACCTGAACTGAAGTAATGCTGGTGTGACTCTATTTCCCAGGCTGGGCCACTGCTATTGGCAAGACTACCTGCTGGTATGCTTTTTATAGCATTCTGATCTATATTGCCAATACTTTCTCACTCATATATTTTAAAAACTACCTACATAATTTTCCTTTTTTGTCCCTATCTTCATTGTCTCCAAAGCTTCTCTCCATTTGTCTTCTGTTATTAAAAATTAATCATGAAGATTTGTTCTTTCTTTCTTACTATCTCCCTCTTCCCTTCTCTCTTTCTATAGCATGTTTTTATTTTGACATTTTCTGTCTTCAGATTTCTCACCTGTCTTTCCCACAAGTATGTCCTTTATCATCAAGCTATAAAAAAGTACTCCAGGAAACTGTACTATCAGTTTCTTTTGCTTTTCCACTGTGCTTGCCACCCATTCAGATGATACCTCTCATGCCTTTGGTGTGTGACACCTACAAGACAAAGAAGAACAGGAAACCTTGTTTAGAGGCCAAAACCAAAGTGCAAAGTTGTCTCTCTCACCGGTCCTGAGGTCACAGGACTTATTCCACACTTTTGCCCCAGACACTGAGCAGGGTCCTGAGTTATTGTGTCTTCTGGTAAATGAGAAGTGGGCCCATTTGAAGAGTGTCCTTCCTCCTTAACTCCTCAAAGTCCTGCCTCTGAATAACCCTTCACTCACACACCTACCCAAAACTCTATCATCTCATGAATCGTGGGAGCCCTCGCATGCCACCTTTCCCACGTATTCTTGATCGAAATGTCAGGATGTGTCTCACCCTGCCTTCTGCTCTAACTGAAGGTAGATGTCTTCCACCTTGGGGAAGGTCTGCAGAGCCAGAGAAGCAGTGATCTCACTTAGGAATGGATCAGCATTTAAAGTTACACTCAGCTCAGGTATGCAACTACAGGCTCAAAAACATTACTTTTCAATTAAATCTTGGATTCTGCAGAAGTTGAAGGCCCTTGTCTGGATGATGGCACATGGAAAAGTTGTACAAGCAGAGGACCTGGCAGGTTTTTCAAGTGCTGGTCTAGTAGCATTCTGGCTTTATGAGTAAATGTCTGAGTGGCCAGGCCAACTCACTGCAGGCCTGCTTTTAAAGGATGATAAATGTATACAGCTCACACTGGAGCCCGTGAGGCTCAAGCCTTCTGAGAGCAACATGTCTGTCTGTGTCTCTCTAGCTGTGGAGGAAATAATATTTACTCTTCTCATACTGGTAGTGAAAGGATTAATGAGCTAAATCCCATATGGCGTTTTGAGCATGTGACACACAATAAAAATGCAAAACATGAACATGATTTTATTCCTTCTCTGTTCTTTTTTGCATGTAAAGGCATGATTTGAGCCTTGTGGTGTTAAATTAAGGTATTCCGCACAATTTTGTCCACAATTTAGCCAGGCAATAGCTGTACTCTGGAAATGCTTTTCCCATTGAAAGGTGCTGCTGTGAGCAGATATATTAAAAACAAATCATTACTAAGTGATGAATGTTGCTGGAAGAGATTCTCATTAACCCAAAAGCGCATGAAAGAATCCCCCAAGGTGTAAGAAATATTTTCTAGGTGACTACATGAAAAAACGGGTGTGGAGGTAGCTGGTGGAGATTTAATCATGGGGCTATTTCATTTCTTTTCTTGCACTGTGTGTTTCATCACATTTTCTCTGGGGAATGTGAGCTGTGCCTAATTATGCCAGCAATGTAGTGGCTCTAAATGGAAACTGGAAACTACTTCCATCAGGCAGTACTTACTATGAATTCTCAAGATTTTTTCATTTCCTCCAGGACATGTAATGCACTTAATGATGCAGGGTCACATTGTTTGCTTAACCCAGAGAAACCCACTTTGGGGGCATGATGTTTACATGCATCACCCCATCCCTTCCCCAAGATGGGGATTTCCCATGGCACCCCAATCCCCACTATCTATTTGTAGGATAATTTAGCGGCTAGGAACATGAAGACATATGTCTTATGCCTCTGTGCTCTACCCTAGCCACACATGACCTTCCCCTCTGTCCCGGAAGCACAATTATGGTGAATGTTACTGTGAATTAATTTGCAGTAGGCCCACGCAAGCAGCAGTTTCTCACAAAAACTAGTACAGCTGTACTGGGAGCAATTTCTGGAGAGGACCACTGCCAGCAGACCTGTTGTTCCACTTGCCCTCAGTTGACTGCAGTCTATGCCCATGGCACGCTCCACAGCTATGACTTCCTGATGGGTCCATGTGGGGCAGCTAAGGAAAACCACACTCACATTTTAGGAAATGAATGAGGCTTTAGCCTGAAAGCCCATTTTGAGCAGAAAAGATCTTTAACTGAGCTATTCAGAAGCATCTGTCCACTATATGAGACATGTAATGATGTCTTTAACATATACTCAGAGTTTTGCAGGCCTTCTTGGTTTGCTTTATTATTTTTTTGAGAGTTTGCCTAGGAATTGTTGTAGATACTACCTGGGAATGCTCCCTTGCCCTGCATATAAAGTGCAATTCCGTAGGCTTTGCTCTAGCTACCCTGATGCAAGAGTGGATTGCCCATGACAAATCTCATCCTCCAAAATGTCACTTACTTATCTCCAGTTCTGAAACAGAGACCCATGTCCTCTCCCCATGAGACTGCCATTGTAACAGTTACAGGCACCAGTCCATGCTGGGTTAAGACAGAAGACAACTCTTATTTTCCTCCGACATCTGGAAGGTTTTGTGCCTGTGGCAATTTTGAGGTTCCTGAATTCAGCCAGTGAGATTGATAGTGGTGCTGCCCAGTGCTAACTGAAGTGTCATGGGTGGAATGGGTCAGAGAGATTTACTTCCTCCCACACACAAAGTACAGAAAGAAAACAACATTGGCTAATCTGTTCTCCTACATGTGCAGAGCATAGTGAAGCAGATATCAGTGGCTTTACCCATGTAAGAAAAACAAACACCCTGAAGCACAGACACTGACTGATCCAGTTCTTCAAAAACAAAACCAAGAACCATTTTCTGTGCATACAACTACTGCTGATTGCCATGAGAACAGCCCCAGAGAACTGTGTGATTGGAAGGTCTTTTACCATAGTGACAGGAATAGGATCACCTTTTGAAAATTTCCCAATTAATTTCATCAAATTATGTGTGATTTGGCTGATAACTGCACTATCTTTAGCATCTTCGTGGCTATCAAGTTGTCTCTATTGCTATCTTTTTTCTGTTATGTATAAAAAGGTAGTGAGAAACCTATGATGATGAGTAATGTTAATGGCATTTCTGACAAAAAACCTGCTTAAAATCCCAGTTAAATCCTTCTAACAATGATATTAGAGAGCTCATAAGCTGGAAAACATCAAAGAGTTAGTACATTTCTGTAATACATTTAAAATATCAGAATCCTCAGTGTTGAGGACTACAGGTTGACTGTAGCAACAGAAAGCATTTATAGCAAATTCCCAAGCATGTGTTGTCTGCTATTACTTGGCAAATAATAGTTACGCTTAGCTACGTCCTAGTGTCTTCCAAGCCCACATTCACGGTAAAACCAATTACTCATGACAATGCACAAAAACTAATTTCAAACTACTACTCTGAGTTCCTCAATGATACAAGCATATTTCATCTATCTATAAGCCTGTCTTGAATATTAGGGTTTAAAAGGTACAGAATGTTCTTTCGCTTTGACCATCTTCATTTTCTTGCCTTCATTTCCTGCAGCTGCTGTACTGTCTGGTTTTGCTCAGCATGTTTATAGTTGTGGTTATTTAGGAAGCAATGTAGTATGTGAGCAATTCAGCAAAAACTTGCTACAGGCAATGCTAATCCTTCTAGGCTTGGAGTTAGCACAGGAACAGAGAGTGCTGGAGGTTTCCTCATGCTGCCTGCTGTCAAGTGTGGAGCGTGACTTCAGAAAAGAATGAAATCAATGTTCGCTGCAATGATTTTACGAAATTGATCTTTATTCACCAGTTCAAAGCACTGAGCAGTCAGTCTGGCTAAAGCATAAGGAAAGGAGGATGTATCAACTCCTCTGTTTTTAATTTAAGCTTTGGCAGTTGTTAGAATTTGAAGAATTTAATAAATAAATATGTTGAGGGGTATAAGTTTCTACATTACTGTAGGATTTTGAATTACTTCAGAGAACTGAAATATAGGGGTCTGAGTTACTTCAGAGAAAGTATAGGAAAAACCTATATACTGAAAGAATAGATGACACGAAGAGCATTCCTGATGGAAAGTACTGCACAGCAGCGTGGCTTTCCCCAAGTGCTGCACATTGACTCCCCCAGCAACGCTGCAGTACGTGCCAGTTAACCCCACTAAGCCAAAAGAGCTGAGTCTTCTCCCGGGTGGGCAGGAGGGTGAAACCTCCGAGAGGGGGAAGGCCAAGGGCCAAGAGCAGCAGTCACAATCACCGCTGCAAGGTAACCTCTGTGCCACTTTGGAGGCAGAACCTTCCATGGGCGTGTGTCCATGGAGCAAATAGCTGGGGCAAATCTGAGAAGCTGCTTTCCTCTTGCGGCTGCTTGGTGAGAGTTACCACATTGTGCTAGCATGGCTGCCGGTGGGAGCGCTGCCACAGAAAAAGCAGCAAAATTGCCCTGTGTTTAGGCTAGTCTAAAGAGGCACTTAGAGCTGCTCTGGCTAACTCCAGTTTCTATGCGCTCGGTCATGCTTTCTTGACTTTTGCTCTTCTCTGCTCTTGAAGGTAGCTGCCCAGGGAGCGCCTCGGGTGTTTAACAAATATTAATCCCT
Organism: Aviceda cuculoides; assembly: GCA_035590195.1. Taxonomy (NCBI): domain Eukaryota; kingdom Metazoa; phylum Chordata; class Aves; order Accipitriformes; family Accipitridae; genus Aviceda; species Aviceda cuculoides. Next base: position 9,514,169 of record JAVJGG010000009.1, read on the forward strand.
AAAACAAAGTCTTCTGTTTGTTAGCTACTTGTGGCAGACAGAATTTTTAAAAAGTGTTTTGACTGAGTAAGATTTTCTGTGGTTGTTTGCGCCTTCAAGTGCTGTGCAAATGGAATCCAAATGTCATGGCTGAAGGGCATTGCTGTTGACATTGGCTGTTCCAGTAGTCCGGGCTTCTTGCATTTTCAAGGTTTCACACTTCCTTCCCTAAGTTATTTTTCATCATTGATGGTTTGGCTTCTAGACCCCACCACAGCTTCGTCAATTTCCTCTTTTCACTGATCCAAGTATCTGAATACTCTGTGCATGATGGTTTCGAATAAGAGTATATTCTTGTCATGTATTTCATTGCATATCCTGAATTTTCTTTTCTCCAAGCTCCTGTTGGAAGATGAAGGCAAGATAAACCAACTACCACTGTTGTTCTCACAGAGCAATTTGTTCCTGGCTCTAACATTGTTATGTGAGCGTTGCTTGTGCCCAAAGGTCTGAGTAATTAGTGCTAACATGACTGGTATTTTAATTCAGCAGTGTGTTTGCTTATAGTCTTTGTGCACGGATATTTGTGCTTCATGTCATTAATAACCAGAAATTGTGTCTAATAACGTTATGCTTACGTGTACATTATATGGAAAATGGCATTTAAAAAACAAGCTATGCCTTGTATTAAAGGTCACGGTTGGAATCAAATTACCTTCTGCATATTAAGAAATGCGAAAAATTAAAGTAAAAATGTATGAGACAGACAGTAAAAGCATGTGTTTGAATAATAATTGAAGGCAATATTAATGAAAACTGAGCCTCTGTGATGAACTGCACAGTATCTTTATGGTAATGTGATTCACACAGAATTGACCATGAGCTTAGAGGGTGTAGGCAGTGTATGACTTTACTACAGACTTTGCAAATGCTAGCATGAGTACCTCTGTACAAACTTCAGCAAGCCCATTCTGACGTGCTGCAGGCACAAGTCAACACCTAAGACCGTGGCCCAGCAGCATGCCCAGCACGTGGCACCATCGTGCTTGCTCACAGGAACCCCAGCGAGTTTTCAGCTCTACTGCACCCTTCCAGCTTACCACGGTGCAACGTAAGATGTGCGGTGCTGTTGCTGCAGTGCTCTGCTGGAGGTCTCTGATGGGCTCACCACTCATCTTGCTCCAAAGACTTTTGACCACCCAAAATGCCGGGGGCTTTCTGAGCCCAACCTGTGGGTCCTAGGCAGTCGAGGCGCAGCTGGTCACCAGCCCCTAGACTGTCCTTGGGGGGCTGCTGGGATGCCCTGACTTTGCTTGGCCTGACTCTGGGCTGCTGTTATGCTCCAGATTCTTGCTCCTGCTCGTTGGTTCAGTCTCCTGCTTTTTGGCTCTGTGTGCTGCTTCCACCTCTGAACCCCTTAGCTTCGACCTGCCTCTCTGTTCCTGACCACTTCACCTGATCTTGCTTGATCTCTGACTCCATCCTTCACTGCTGGCTTCTTGGTCATATTGTGCCTCTGACCTGACTCTTGGGACTCAAGTTTTCAGATGGGAGACTTGGAAGATGGAAGGACTTGTTCCTTTAGTGCCGATAGCTTTTCTCTTCTCCACCTCATCACGACTCATGATTCATTTTGGATGTAAGTAATTCACAGAGTTAAAAGGAGTGAACAAAAAGTTTAGGTAGTCACTGCAACTGAAATGAGTGATTTCTCTGAAGTCCATCGGAGAAGAATGGGACCGCATATAACCTTCACCCTCAGGGAAGACAGAGAGTCATAGACATACATACAGTGTTCACAGGGCACATCTATGTTTGTTCTGCAGAGCTGGGGATTTGCTTGAACAGCAGTGTGATTTATGATGTAATCACACTGTCTAATGATGCTATCAAATACTGGCCTGTGCAGTGAGCAAAAGTGACTCACTGGCAAGTTAAATAGCAGAAAGGGAATGAAAATGTGCATTCACCAGCCGCCCCATTAATGCATAGTGGCGTAAAGCACCTTTAACATCTCAGTACATCCAGGCTAAACACACTTACCCAAATGAGTTTCATTACCTCAGTATGTGCGTGCTTTAGCCTGCAAACCAAATGCCAGTGCTGGCTCTTCCTCGCACTGGGAGCAGAGCTGTGTTCTGCCATGCTCTGCCAACTGCTTCCCACTCCGCACAGCTGGGCTGCCCACGGCAGCACCCCACGGGTGGCTGTGCCGGGTGCCATCCACCCTGCAGCCCTTGCCTGCTTATCCATGATCACCAGTGGCATCCTGTTTCCAAGACAGCAAGAAGACTTATGCCGATAAGCTGGTGTCCAGAAAGTCTAAAGATCTGCTTTTTAACTGTTTATAGTGAACTAGGAAATGAAAGATGTCATGTGTTAGAGTGCTGTTATCCTACCAGGGAAGATGTTAAGAGTGGCCATAAATCATTTGTTATGCAGTCCCTTAGCCTCTAGAACAATCCATGCTGAACATTTATTTCTGTAATGAAATGTCCTTTCTTCTCTGGTTGTTTCTTTTCTCTTTATAACACAGCAAGAATCAGATCCTCTGTGTGATCAGTAAATAATAAGGAATTGATTCCCTCGTAACCACTCTGGCTCTAATGCTGCAACCCCAGTGGTTTCAGCATCGTTTCTCCTGATTTACGCTAAGGAAGATGAGATCAAGACCTTTTTTTCTCTGGCAAATTAAAGAAAGCTCTTCCAAAGGTAAAACAAAGTGCCCCCGGCTGTCCCTAGCAACTGCTAAGAAGCTGGGGGACAAACTGGCCTGGCAGACTGGACCTGAGCAGCCCCAGGCTGGCCATGAAATCCGGAGGATGCTGCAGCCGGCTATCTGTTATCCTTCCACCGCCACAGGAGCTGGCTGACAACAAAATCTCCATCCGCAGGCTGAAGAAGGACTACTGACAGTATGAAATTACTTGGAGGTGCAGACAAACCAAGTGACTCCCCATGGCTGAGCTATAAATTAGTCTCTGCAGCCCGCCAGCATAACCTTCCTGCTGATAGCTTATTTATAAGTCAGCTGTAGAGCAGGGTTAATATTTACCTACATGTCTCAGACGGGTGGTATTCTGAAGATGGAAAGTGTTACAGGAGCGCTAGAGTGAGTCATCATTAAGCCTTCACACTGGCATATTTACTCACCTCTAATAGCTTACAGAGGTTCAGAAATACAATTAAACTAGAAGATATCTATAGCTGCTTGCCTCCTGATAACACCTCATCTTCTCATGTATTGATTTAATGCCCTTGCTGATGGTGTAACGTATGTTTGCCATGTTTTACAAGTGCCAGTGTGCTGACCTGATTTCTGTGCACTGACCCTGCTCATTTCTTTGTTCCTTTGGTTGGTATTTATTTATCGTATCTGATAAAATATACAGAAGTTTACCAGTCTCAAAGGCAGTGTGGCTTATCCGCGGCTTAGCATTCAGAGTGTTTCTGTAAGTAAAATGTGCTGTGGGATTGGACTTTCTGGGCAGTAAAAGTATCCTTCATTACACTTCATCGAGAGATCATTAAAACCAGCCTTTAGTCCTTTTGAGTTCTGTGGTTTAGAACAGGCATGGGCAGAGCACAGTCATTTCCATTTGCTCTGGCTGGAGAGGTTTTTTTCTTTCCTCATGATACAGCTGTTGCAATTTGCTTTTTTTCTTTAAGGACAATAATAATATACCAATGTGCACCCTTATTGCTGTTTACCATTAGCCCTTACAAGCATCCCTGCATTTTCATTACAGGCACTATCAAAGGAAAAGAAACAAGGAGCAGATGCGTGTGTGTGTGTGTGTGAGCTCACTGTGAGGAAGACAGTTTTGCTGCTGGCCTTTCACGTGGGTAATATTGGAATAAAGAATTACATAAAAAGAAAAAGAAGCGTCTCTGGCACAGAACTCAATATAGTGAAGGGAAGGTATTATTTTGAGCAGTGCATTGATTTAATTTATTACCCTCTGACATCCTAAGCTATAATTTCACTTCAATTACATAAAACCTGGTCATCACACACTAATTCTCCACATGTCCAAAACCATGATGGTGCCCTGACATCTATGCCACACTGTCAGCTTGGACTGCAAGAGAAAACCTGTCCTTCACCAAGGTGACATTCCCTCTTCCTTTCTTCCTCTTCTCCTCCTGAAAGGACTCATAGGAAGCATGACCCAGAGCTAATTCCCAGCACACAACAGCAAGAAACAGGGACATTTATAGTCTGCATAAATGTGCAGTCTTTCTAACATGGTGGTTAGCACTCACGGTGATGTGCTACAACTGCTAAATATGGGCTTGCAGTCACAGCACTGACTGGATGTAGCAGTCCAGCCTGCTCTGGGGTCTGCTCTTTATCTTAGCAAACTAGGATAAGTGGGGTCAGCAGCCCCAGGCTCCCAGTCCCGCATACACAGTGCCTTCACAAACATTTAGGGCTGTGAGAGCAGGAACCAGCTTGGAAGCGCTGGGTGCAAGAAACAGGTTTGCATTGCTGTGGATAAAAAGCGTGAGGTGTTATGAAAGCACTATTTTAGCCGTCTGTGACGCCTGGGTGAGATGATCCGTGCTCTTTTCTTTCCACTGTGCTTCTTTCCACAAGCCTAGATGGGGTATTTGCATGGTAGATGTCTACATTTGCTTAGATGAATCCCACCCCTAAAGCCAAATAGAAATTTCACCATCTGTAATTCGAACCCATCATTCCTTGTCCTTCTCACCACCTCATCCTGCCTCCAACCAAATAGTCCCTTCCTGCTTATAGCTATCCTTGAATTATTCAAAGCACCTTCCTATGTCACTCCTCCATGCAGGGATCTCTTCAGCAGGCTGGCCAGCCCGTCCTTGGGCATAACATGCCTACACAACTTGCATTTAGCAGACCTCTGCCTCTATAGGCTTCCTGCAGAGCCACGTTCACCTAGTACAACAGAGGATCTTGCCCTTGTTTCTACCTCGTAGCCGCTGCTGGTTTTGGAGTACCCGAGCAAATCTCAATCTTGACTGCCAAAGGCTGCCTCTCTCTCTCTTCATGCTGTTCAATATAATTCTATGAAAAATAGAATAGGAATAGACTATAACAGGAATTATGTTCTACGAAGAATAAATCGCCTGCTATAAACTCCAGATGGAATTCAGAAGCACGCTCCATGGAAATATGTCTTTTGACAATGAGAGTAGGCTCATCATCAAATCCCTAAAGATGCAGAATATTCTGTTTTCTCAGCATCTGACAAAAGTGATGAACTCCATCTCCAAAGACCAAATCATATCTTTTCTGTTCTAAAATAACCTGCAGCAAAGCAATGGAAAGTAATTGATTTGGTAGGTCCAGTTTCATGCTATACTCAATTCTAGCATTTCCTGAAGAGTCTTCAACTAATAATATCTTAAATTTATATTGATTACTTAAAAAGGAAGGAACTGGGAATGATGGATATCTTGTCTGAGTGAAGTCAGGCAAACATCTAATTACTGGACTGTGGATTTTCAGATAGCTGTTGTTAGACCTGCGAAGACGTTGAAAAGTCATCCCCTCCTCTAACGAACCTAACCGGCAGGGGCAGGAGCCTTGTCTGAACCTTGGAAATAGCACATATAACACCTTTGTTAAACTAGTTTCCATGGTAACAATTTCATGTCATTGAACATCATTAAAGACTAGAAGAAATCTGAACTATTCAGTTAGCTTGTCTTTAGGGTTTTATTGACCTCCCTTTCTGAATAACTGTTCTCCTGGGAGATAAGACTCAGCAAAACAAGGGATGCAGGAGGTGTACTCCTTTGCTGCCGTGTTATCAGCAAGCCTTTCCTTTCATTTTTCAGCTCAGGATTTCAGAACAAACTCTGTATAAATATAAGTAGGCATGGAAACATGCACAGATATTTCTGTCTCTAACACAAAAATAAGGCAACTAAAGATGACTGTGGTTAAGTGGCTTGTCCAGAGGGGGAAAAAAGGGAAGCATGAGGAAGCTGAGTGAGAAATTACATGCTGTGATGACTTGACTCCCCCATTTACCATCCTTGCCAGAACGCCATTGTTTCACTTTATGTTAACAAGAAATAAAACCACTGTCAGGCTCCTTTGACACCTGCCCCTCTGGCACAGCAGAAAAAAAGAAAACCCTGGTGAATCTCCACATATGGGAGTCATTTAACTCTTCTTAACGGGAAGCTCTAGCAGTAAAAAGGAGTGAGATGCAGTAACAGGAAAAATCAGCAGTTGCCTGTGATTTTCTCTGTGCACTGGGTTTTTTTTTAGCTTACATAATCAACATTTGGTTTCTTACCCAACGATTTTTCATGTACTACAGTCTCCTTTCATGGGCAACGTTTGTCACTTCTCTTGCTAGGGCAGGATTGCAGCCCCAGAAATGGGAGCAAACCATGTCTTGACTCTGGCTCTAAAATAACACTGGCTTCTACGAAAGGCTTTTCCAGCAGCCTTATGGCATGTTACCTGTAGGGACGTCCACAGCACTGAGGAAAGTCCTTGGAAAACTACTGCTGAGAAAAGAAGTTGGTAAGAGGGACCCCGTGGCACCGCTGCTGTAGTTCTCCAGGGCCTGGTTGAGAGAATTCGTGAATGCCTTCTCCTCTATGTGACAGCTGCAGCAAGCTGGGAAAGGTCCGCCAGAGGGGGAGGAGGATTGGGGAAAAAATGTCTGTGCTTTTTTGGGGGTCAGAACCAAGCCCACAGATCCAAATCTTTTGCATTTTGATATGCAGGTTCGATATTTGCCAATGTGACTGCAGGCAGCCCCTGTTACTCCAGTGTGTTAGGCTGGGTTGTCAACTACATCCAGAAGGTGCAGACCGTAGATTTCCAAAGACAAATGGTTCACCAGCTGAGATATGCGTTCAGGATGCTACCATCCTACAACAAATAGCTAATTGCCTGCTATCACCTGCATAGAGATCAAAGGAAAGATAAGGATTTCATTTTTTCCTGAGGGAAAGCTGTTTGAGGGGGAATGAAATAATGCACTGTATTACAATACAATAAAGAGATATCCCTCTTGGACTGACCCCAAAATCAAGCATTGTTTTTCACACAAAAGGGAAAGGCTGAGAAACTGTGTTTCAGGTTGAATGGAAAAATTTATAAAGCATTTCACAGAGGCCTTCAGCAGCTTCTGCTGCAGCCTGAGCAGGAGGAGGTGGAACACAGCTGGGAGGAAGCGAGAGGAAAGGTGACATTCCTGTTTCTTTAAAAGGTTCCAAAATTATTTATATCCAGGTACAGCGTCACACTGTTCTGGATACTGAAGACTGACATGGTTATGATATTTCTTGCCCCTTCCCACAGAAGCCTAGTATTTGGGGGATCCACCCTCAATGTGGGAGGACAAAGTTGGCCTTCCTCTTCTCTGAGATGAATGCTGTAGCTCCAAAATACATTTCTTTGAAAATACAGTAAAATATTTGAAATTGCACTGAGCCAGCAACTCCATAACCTGGTGGTGACAGGCTCAGTGAGTTAAGGGCAAGTGGGTTGTAGTTTCCAATTCACTGCGTAGTAAGATGTGGATTTTCCCGCACTGCTGCCCAATCTAGTGAAGGAATTGACACCACCAAGTGTTTTCCTCTGTTTTGTTTATCTTTACGATGTTGCAGCAGAATGAAGCACCAAAAACTCAAAGGAAAGTGTTCTGACATTTTCAAAATATTTGTTTCTGCCCAAATTATTCAATAAATTCAACATGAAACTTCAATGAGCATAGTGGCTCCTAAGCTGTCTCTCACTGACAAAAAACTTATTTGCTACAAAAATTAATTTAGGTACCCACTAGGATTGAATGAGGCATGAAAAGTTCATTACATTAACATTCTGGATTTAGAATTTCTCAAAAAAAAAAAAAAATTAGCATTACATGTTACTTTTTTTTAAGTAAAATTATCCCTGCTGAACTGAAAGGAAATGCAGGGGCTTTGAAATGAGGGAAACCTCAACCATAATCCCACTTCCAGCTTTCTTAGCTGAGTCCTGGGTCTTTTCCCAGTCCCAGGGCAAGCAGTTCCCCAGGCTATTGAACTGTTTGGCCAGTCCAAGGCTCCTTCCCTGGCTGTGTCTGCCTGACAGAGCTGTGCAGAGCTGTGTGTGATGGGGGTCCAGGGTGGCCTGGCTCTGAGACAGGCTCCTTTACAAGCTGCGGTCCTGCTTGCACAGAGGCTGGTTGGCTGAGCTGACAGAAACCAGTATGAAATAACATGCACAAAACTTTGGATTTCAATTATCAAAACATTTTTTCATCTGACCTTTTTCTAATGACCTTTTTAAATGAATTCAGCCTTCTTGGCACATATATTATCAGTGAGAAAACATCCTTACCTTTAAGCCTACCCATGATCTTTGCCTTCCCTTTTTTGCTTTCTCTGCTCCATTCTCTCTTTCAAGCCTTAGCAACCTTCTTATCTTTCTCCTTCTCTTCCATTACATCCAAAATCTGAACAGAAATGTGCCTCATTCTGTTGGCACAACTAGGGACCCTACCATTTACACGGACATGAGCTATGGTGTCATTCAACACTGGCACTCATTTCAGACGAAAAAGTGATGCGAAGGAGGAGGGAGTGGGCAGACCTTTCTGTGTTGCTATTTCAATGTACATTATGTTGGATGCATTTTCTTTCTCTTTAAAAATTTGGTGTCCTTGCTTAGTCCTAAAAATTATTGTCCTAACCTCCATCCTGCTTGGAGGAAATTAAAAGCTGTGACTAAGGCTCACCACGATCAACATCTCAAATCATTCTTTAATGAAGAGAACAAGGATCTTGCTTCTGTTTTTGCACAGGCTTCAGTTCAAAGCAGTTTGCTTCAGAATAGCATTTAATTGACCTCAGTGATGGAGCACGTGCAGGGTATCTCTTGCCTAGCAACAACGGCCAGGTAGGGAAGCTTTAATAACTGCTTGGATTTAGAAGCCAGAGGAGACTTTTGTGCAGCAATGGTGGTTTCTGAGCAGCCCAAAAGTGAGCCATCAGTGCAGGCTGGCTCCCCTCATACAACCTGAGACCAGGGAGGCTGGCTCACAATTCAAGAGCCCTTGCATTTCGCTGTCTCCCCAAGCACGGTTCCACTCCCAGGCCCTAGCGGCAGGGTGGTCCCCGTGCAGGGGGGCATTGCTGGCTGTGTGAACGAAGGTCACTGCAAATGTCAAGAGGTTGCCCCTGGATCTAATAGCATGACCAACCCTGCTCTGTCCTGCAAGCTGCAAAGATGCACACAAGGATAAGGTAGTTATCCTTCGCCCATGAGCCGCTGCCGGGGCTCCTTGGCTCTCCGAGGGATGTGGTACAGTGTTGTGGCTTTCAGCTTTCCACAGACAGCTTGTAGGTCAGGCTGACTACTTTACCCAAATGCCTTGAAGAGAAGCTTGAAATTGTACATGGAAGCTTGAAATTGTACATGGAAGCTTGAAATTTCAGGTGGTAACCAGAACTGTGCTTCTTTGGTAAATAAGCAACTATTGCCTGGCCAGGGTTCATTTTATGCTATAGTGTACATTATGTGACAGACCAACCAAAGCAAAAAACATGGAGAAAAGGGACTGGCAGTCAAATTAAGTGTATCCAAACCATTTTGACAGAGAGCTTTTCTCTGCTTCTTCAGTTCCTAACAAAAGAGAACATTTCCAAAGCCAGCAGGGTCTTCATCCTACTGAGCCAATGTTGGGATCAGGTCCTTTGTCTTTTATATAAAGGGCACTTTGGGAAATGAAGCTGACAAAGACAATATAAGAGAACAGTCAATATTTCCATTTACCCACATTCCAGGTACAGGTTTATTTTGGGGATTTGCGAAGAACTGTGCTGCAAAGAGTCTGTGTGTGGAGATAACTAAGCATTTCCTACATTTGTCTCCCTGCTTTCAGAAACGCCCTTCTGCTAATTTTCAGTAGTCTTCTATTAGTCATTTTTGACTGCTTGGGATTTTTAGATTATATATACATGCGTGTGCTTGTGTCTGTAAGTGTATATAGCTCATATACCATTCTGATGGATTTTGCAGTCTAATCCTGCTTCTACACTTTCTTCTCCCCAGACCATTGCTTTTCTTGGTGTAAATCCTCAAACAAGCCATGACACCTAACGCCACAGCTAGAGACAAGAAGCAAATCTGATAGTTACTGTTGTACTCCTAGTCCTTCTCTCTCTTCCTCTTCTGAGTGTCAGCATCTGCAGCCACACAAGGGGATGCCAAGTGAGAGGCGAATGGAGACAAGCCTTGCTAGCTGCTGCTGCTCAAGAGAAGAGGGTGCAGATCCACAGCCACAAGGGCTGAAATGATCTTTTGGGATGGGCTAAACAGGGGAAAAGAGGATTATTTGAACACAAGGGCTGAAATGATCTTTTGGGATGGACTAAATGGGAAAAGAGGATTATTTGAATAGAGAGCGATAATACCAGAGAGTTCCTCACAAGTGCTGAAGTATCTCACTTGGACTCTGTTAGCCTCCCTTGCTCTTTTCCAGCTTGTACCTTGCTGCTGCAAAATCTGTTTACACCAGGAATCTGCCCATTTCTTCCCTGCCGCCATCAAATTCTTGGACTACAAATGTCTCGGGACCAAGACTTGCTTCATGTTGTTAGTCAAGCACCACTCATGCCTGTGGCATTCTACCAGCAAAATAACCACATTGTGTATCTGCTTCAGCGTTGAAGCCGTCAGCCCCAAGAGGAGGGAGGCATGCCACAAACTTGCTTTGTCTGTTGAGGATTTCTACCCCATGGCTTACTGAACTTCTCTGGTCTGGCTCAGCAGGGCCTTGTTAAGCCCCAGCACAATTTATTTTGTGGTGTCTCAGATCAGGATAATCCTGTGGGGAGAAATGAAACCCTGAGTGTCTACTGCCCACTGGTCTGTGGCTGTATCCTGACCCATGCGAAGCTAGCCAAAGGTGTCAGTCTGTGCTTATTTGGTCCATGTCCTCTGCTGAAACCATGCTTTGGTGTTGGTAACAACCTGAAAGTTAGAAGGCCGAGTCTGCTGTACAGGTCTTACTCTCTGGGGTGCAGGAAAAGTTTCCAAGCTTCCTCTGCTTTTCTTTCCTGCCCTTTTGCCCAAGAATGTATCTCTGGGGGCTTTCGCATCCTCAAGCACCTGAGCTCAGCCCATGCTCTCAGGGTCAGCTCTGAGCTGGAGGATGGAGAGCTGCAAGCTGCATGGAGCTGAGTCCCGTGTGGAAGCACTGTCCTATGAGGGGCTGTAGCTAGCACAGGTCCAACTCTGCTGTAACCTGCCTGAGTTATTTCTGCCTGCCTCAGAGCACTACCAAAGCAAGCTAACACTTCCCTGCAAAAAAAGCATGTAATCTTATCGCCGGTTTGTTAGTCCAAGTGTCTTATAGAAACATGGTTTTCAGACATGTCTAGCTCAAATCTGGAGTAGCTGTCCACGAGATTTCAGGGGAAATTACATGTTCTCAGAAGCATGCTCCTTTTGGCTTTTCTCTGAGGCAAAAACAGAGGAGTGGATTTTGTTCTCTGCTGCTTGAGAGGGAGTTTGCAGCGATATTACGGACAGCACTTGGGTTACTCTCTGTTTTTACCAGCTGAGAGTTGAATCTGGCCTGCAGTCAAGCCAGTAAGTCTCGTGCAATCTTATCTACACTGTTTTTAAAACTTATTTCTTAAGGAAAACAATGGCAGTTCCCCCTTAATCTGAAGTTCATAAGGTTTGCAGTAATCCAGCTACCTGAAAACAACTCCCCCCCCCGCCCCGAGTAAAACTCCATTAGAAAGGCAGCAAACAAGGGTCTTTTCCTGGTGCCTTGCTGCTCTGTGAGAAGGGCCAGCCCTGTTTTCTTCAGGAGAGGGCAGAGAGGCTGCAGTGCACGTACCCCTCACCAAGAAGGGATGGCTGAAAGGAAGGCTGGATTTGGTTTGGGGGGGAATTCAATCCCTGCTCTCACACGGGTTGCCTGGTCGAACTCGAGCATTGCTTGCCTTCTGTTCCCCATCTGTCAGATGGGATTATCGTTCCGCATAGGCACTACAGGGTTGGGGGCCAGGCAAGACCCTCTAGCAAGATGAAGGCTCTCTGATCTTGCAGCTCCTGACATCTCTGCCTACGCTGGTAACAAAAAGGCCACTGGTGTAGGTGGCTTTTTGGTGTGGAAACTGCAATGAGACCTGAAATGAACTGAGACCACCTGCTTCTTTGTCTTAACAAAAGCAACTGAACCGGGAGTAGACCCTTTTTATTTCTGACAGGTTTGGTATGAGAACAGGAATCCTGGTTCTCTGAGAGCTTAGGATTATCACTTCCCATTAATGTTCATGCTGCTCCGCGGTAATAGCTTCCCTTGTCTTTTTCGTGTCTTCTTTCCTCCCCTTCTCCCTCAACTCTCTATTTGTCTTCCAGTGCTCCTGCTTTTCTTTTCTTCCATCCTTCAGTTCTCAGAGTTTTTTCAAAGCAAGGCTAACCATTAAAATGACAGCCTTCTTTCACAAACTGTGATTCCTGCTCTGTGCTCACATTTTAACTCAAATGTATTTTTCCCATCCCACCTCTGGGTGGTTGAAATAAGCAGAATGACTGAACACACCGAGGAGCATGTTTCTAAGGGGTAAGGAGGGGAGATTAAGGAAAATCAATAGACCTGAGGCTCCCAGGGGTACTGCTCCTTTCCCCCAGCACTGCAGGTACCAAGCTGCCTGTTCTGGAACTCAGTGACTGGGCTTACGCTGATCTAATGGTGGCTATAGTCACACTGTAATCAACATCCAACTCCTGGCTATATTTTAAATTGGATTAGGGTGTGAGTTTCCTTCTCACTTTAAAATCAAAATGAGCAAATGCTTTGTTTATCAAAGCAATCTGAGCGATGCATAATGGAAAGCACTGGATCTATCCGCAACAATTATAACTGTGGAATAGGTGCGTTACAATAATGGGAAATCTATTCTGCTAAAAGCTTCTTTCAGGATCATTATCTAGAGACCTCCTAACCCTGTAATTGTTCCCTCAGCACAAGCACCCTCTTCAGAAAAAAATAAAGACCACAGCGGTCTGCTGTGGAGTACAAACAGCCCGGCTTGCAGGTGCTCTAATGGACGCAGCTCCCCGCGGGAATGCAGTCCTTCCCTCCCCCAGATGAGAAAATGCAGACTGAGCGCTTTGCAAGGGGATTTCCTTACTAGTGCACATCCTTTGTGTTTAAAAACATCAGGGGAAAGAGTACCTCTGTGTCCAGTAGCCTCCTTGATTTCTTTTTAACTAAACAGAAGAGTTTTACCTAAATCAATCCCAAATGTACCTTTCCAAAGAGTGAGAGACTGATGTCTATATATAAATCAGTGGTATCCATTTGTACAAAGCAGAATATTTACTGTGATATTTTCATAAAATTGTTTAAAAAAGGTGCTTGCTTTCTTCTCCAGATTTACTCATCTTATGCACAGACAAGAAATACCTCTGGTATTGCAAGTGAATTTTTACTGAGCGTACCAAATGATTCCCCTATAATGACTTTCACAATGTTTATTGTGGAGGACCTCGGCTGGACCGAGGGGCCTAGGGAGGATATTGACCTTGACAAGATTATAGTGTTCCCTTGAGAGAACAAGAAAGAATGACAAGCATGCCTGAGAAAATAAGTTAAGGAGTGTGTTGACCAGTTTG
>JAVJGG010000009.1:9533715-9581651 GCA_035590195.1 Aviceda cuculoides
AGCATCCAGGCTGTCTTCTGGTGGGGGTGGGGGCGTGGGGGGGGTGGGTGGGGGTGGGTGTTCAGCTCTTCCGAAAGCTGACTCCTCTCCCCAGAGGGCAAAGCAGCCTCTTCTCCAGCTGCTTTTGAAAACTAGGGACCTACTGAAGTCCGTAACTTCAACCCACAGTACAATTTCTCACACTTGTACAATCTCCATTGCCACAGCATCAGAGAACACCCCACCACCCCTAGTTTTGAATGTACTTAATCGCTTATGAAAAAAGGTGTTGCTATTTCTCCTTGCTAAGCATTTGGCAACTGCGGCACGGAAATCCTTACAGAGCATCAGGAGCTGCTTGAACAAAGTGAAGTGTAAATGCAACATTATTGGAGCACCATGTCCAACTTTCCAGGGCTTTGGTGACAACCAGACCTAACTGCAAACTTTTCAGTTCAAACAAAAAAAGCTTTAACACTTCATATTATCCTGTCTCCCAGAATTTCACTTTTCTGATACATTCTGTGTAACTTAAAATAGCTTCAGCATATGCTTGCTTCTTCCTCGTTAAACATTTCCAAGAAAGCCTTAGCAGTTTTACATGTGGAATAAGAACTTTAGCTTCAGTTTCCTGGACAACCTGCTGCTGTTGCACCTAGAACAGCACCACAAAATCCCATTAAAATCCACAGTTGCCTTTAATCACTGACCTAGTCCGTTGGGGTTTTTTTTGTCCACCTGAGATGACAGATGTTTTTCCAGAATAGGGCTGGGTATGAGTGACAACAGAAAATCCTGGGATGCAATCCCCCTGCCTGGGAGCTTTATAAATCCATGATGGAAAGGCTGTCAGTGCCAGGCACAAGGGATGTCTGTGTGAACTGGATCATTTCAGTAACTAGCACAACCCATTTAAAGGCAGAATATTACACAGTAGGCACCTAATTCCCTTTCCTAACAAAGCTGTAGACTTTCATGAAGGCATTGGAATGTTAGACTGTGTGCGCAACTCAAGGACGAAACCTCAATGTCTGAAGCTCTTTCCAACTTCACTATGTTTTTATTGGAATAGCTAATAGTGCAGGCACATCATTTATAGCTCCCATATATAAAGGACCCATTACACATGTGCCAGCATGAGACCCATGGGGAAGTGCTGGTCTCCCCGTAGAGTCCCTTATGTGACTCACGCTGTCTCTGCTAAGTATACATATAGGCGTATGTGCTATTGGGTAGTGGTATCCTATTCTACAAGTTGTTTACCACACATACCATTTATATCTGTTGTTATCAGAGCTTGAACATCTGTACCAGAGATGTCTGTGTAAAGTGGCAAACAGATACATACAGTATGCAAGAAATAATCCCTAAGTGTCGAGGAATGTTCCTGCTGTTAAGCTGGTTTGTTATGATTCCACTTAGCGACAGATAAAGATGATGGAACATGACTTCTCCCTGACAAAAAATTGGGTTTCTTCCCAGAAGCTCAGAAATGCCTGAGCCTTGAGACTCTCCTTTGCCTGTCAGTGTGATATATGATGAGCGCTCCCTCCCTACTCAAGCAGGTTACTCCTTTCAGGCCACAGTGTCTCATGTGGTAAGGCAATACGTTTTCTGCTGAACCACCCCTCACCACCATTTGGGAGCAGAAGGTGACAAACCAGCCAAAGAGCCACTCTGGCTTGCTGATACATTTTTTTTTCTTCTCCTGCCTTTTGCATAGCACAAAGCTGAAGTGGGGGGCAGGCAGCCCCTCATGCAGTTCTTCTTCTATTTCTTTTCCTGGGTAAACTCACTTTAAAATGTGGGCAAGAAGAGGACCTTGATACCAAAGACAAATGAAACGTGCCAGGGGCAGCAATTTCTATCCCACACTACTGTAACTGCACCACATTCTTCACACCCGTTTTCACAGGAAAAAATTGCAAGCTATCTGTTTATTGACTGCCTGTGACCCATCTCCCGCTTCGCTCAGGATGCAGCTCCTCACAGCCCTTCTCCGCTTTGCCGCTCCATCCAGCCCCGCTTGTGAAGTCTCAGGCAAAAGATTGCAGGATAAGACCTTGCACATGTAACTTGCAATCTTTGAGGCAGCCCGATTGTCTAATCATTTTCTCATCACTGCTATGATGAGAAAAAAGCCCCATGCTAACTCACTGACTGAAGGGTAACCAGGCAGCTGGGAGGGGGCTGTTTGTTTTGCGACATAAAATCATTGAATGAGCTGTAGCAAATGTTTCTGTGCTCGCTGTGCAGTGTACCTGCCAAGTCACATCAGAGATATCAACAAGAATATTTGAAACCTTTTGGCATGAGAAGCCTTTCTTTAAGCTCTTGGGGTGCTTCGTGGGTATGTTTTCAGGTAACAAGCCCTGGCTCAAAGCCCTGCATTCAAGCATCACTGAATCTCACTCATATTCAGAAACCAATCAGAATCTGTATTCAAGAGCTGCAATCAGTCCCTATGCTTCCTACAGTTCATCTAACCAGCATGAATAACTTGGAAATAATTAAGCTTTTGACCAAAATTATGTGCTGCATGACTTCAGTCTATGGAAGGCTGCTTTGGTGACTCCGGAATACTCCATGGATCATTATTATAGCTGGGCCTAATTCTTTCCTCTTTTTTTTTATGATCAGTAATGTACATATTACAACTGATCACACAGAGCTGAATTGCTTATTAGCATCATATGTATCCTTGTTACACACTGTAATAGAGTAGCTTCCAAATACAGCAAACACATGTTTTGCAGCACAGATACACTTCAACTCGGGAAACTCTTATTTCAAGAACAGCGTTAAGCCAGTGCCTAACTTGAAAGCAATGGAACTTAAGTACATGCAAATAATTCTATTTTATTGTGGGAAATTATATTCTATCCCACAGAGATAGACTTAATCCTGTGTCCAGAGGGTTGAGTGGACTACAGCCAGTGTCAGTATGACCCTGATCATGCTGATTCTAAAATTACCTAAGTGCATATCTACATTTATCAGAACGCCCCTGACTTTAATGCACTTTGGCATTTATGTTAGCTCTCTTCCCTTGCTCCTCCTGAGTCACTTGCTTCCCCCGAGAAGCGACTCACCAGACCTGCTCTGGGGCACTGGGGCAGACTTACTGTGCGAAATCACTTCAGTAGAAGAATTTCTTTAGTAGAAGAATTGCTTTAAGAAGTTATCAAAGGAATGGAAATGTGTGCATATGGCTCGCATTTTCACAAATACACAGAAGGCCATGGGGGGCTGTTTGCCCGGCAGGCAATAAAAACCCCATCTCCTTCCATATTTGTTGCGGTAGTCATGAGTCTACAACTCCTTCTTCTCCACATAGCTGCCACAAAGAGCAGGGAGGTGTCATGCCCCATGAATGACGGATGTGCCGTATTACTATAGCTGGATATTCCTGCTAGGATTGAAGTAGAGGTAACAGTGACTTTGGTTCTCTTGAACAGAGACAAGGGAACATAGTAATTTCTTCGGTCTTTCCTTCATATTAACTTGCTCTGTCTTAATTAGTCTGCTATGATGATGCAGCTATGGTACAGGGGAAATAGATCATTTTCATAAAGCATGGTAAGTAAAAACAGCTTAAAAAATAAATATGCTATTGCACATTTTCATGCCTACTGCCGTCAGGAGGTAGCACATTCACTATATTCCAGTAATAAGCTTCAGGTAGTGAAAAAAATACACCTGTAATTTTCTAGAGTTGAAAAATGTGATATTTCCTGTGCTCTTGCAAGAGATACTGTACTTCTTACTATTCTCCTACCATAGTGAGCTGAGCTTCCAGCCCAAGGAAGCAGATGCTGTGGATCATTGCTGTTCTTAACTGCGGCAGAACTGGAGAGCCAGCGCATAGCAATTACCCCAGTTCATCAGATCCCAGGAAAGCGTAGCTGCACTCACCCCTGTCTGGTGCGGACAGACACCAACAGCCCCAGGTTCTGCTCCCTCTAACACATCCTTTTCTCCATTACGGGCTTCTGACACCTTTTGCTTATGTATTTGCAAGCTCTGTGGAGCAAGGCTCGCTCTCAGTGTTTGCACTGTGCCTAGGGTGAAGCTGTCTGTCTTGGGTATGGCCTTTAGGCATAACCAGAGTATCTAGTCATAAAGCAGCTGCTTGATCTGATCTTTTTAATCTGAGAGGAGATTAAATACTTGGAAATTCAGCTAGAATACCCAGTGAATGCCCTACTCACCAGCGCAGCATACTCATCTGGTGCTCTTCGGGCAGCTGGATGAGTGTCACATAGCTGGCCAAAAGCTGTTTTGGTTCACCCAGCAAAAGCAAATGCTATCTCATACAGCAGCCGTGTTTCAAGCACGATGAACTGCATCTTGATTACTCTCTTTGAGGCTGCATTGGCTTTTCTGTCACCTGCCTCATGGACATCCGCACTAAATACACACCCCATTGTTTCAGGATTCGCTGAGCTTGTTTTGCTGTTGAGAGTCAGAACACGGTAAGAACTACCAACCTAAAAATTACTCAAGTGAACTTTCTCTCATTGGGACAAAGAGCACATTTACGTGGGTCTCTCTCAGTGTGAGGTTATTGGATATTTTCTCAGCAGAACTTTCCCTAGGGCCGACTGGGGGGGTCTGTGCCCATGCGCCTGTATGGTTATTACTTTATTGATTTCATTCTAGGTGAAAAAAAGTAGGGAGCAGAATCTCTCATTGACAATAATTGGTAGGAACAACACTGGCTCAGTCTATGATGTGTTCATTTAGTTACGTCACATACACTGAATGTGGGGATAAGGAAGCTGAAGCAGGAGATTTCCTCCTCAAAAATAGCCTGGTTTAGAATTCCTGTGCTTCCATATATGGCTTTCAGTGTGTTCTTGTAACTTGCTTTGTGTAATTCATGGGGCATTTCCAGGCAACGAGTATGATTCCCATAGACAAAGGAGAGAAATATTTTTGACTAACCAGCACATACATGTTTTTTCTCATTTTATCCCATTTTAATCTCTTCCCTGGATTCCCTTGCTAAACTTAGTTTTCCAAGGTGATTAATCTCAGCTCTTCCACAGGAGTTCATCGACATTACTGTGGTCAGCCTGGCAGTAAAGCTCACCACCGAACAACAATGCATGGCCCATGTGAAATGGCTGCTACAAAGCACTTCAAGTCATGCAGAAGAAGAATACTATAAAAATGACAAATAATCTTAACAAGGATTAAACCCTCTGTTTTTCTACACCATTTCCAGCTGGACCAGGGCACTGTGCATTAAGCTAATGAGAGGCAAAAGCCAAATTAGCCGGTTTTGATGGAGCTTTCATTGCGTGTGGGCACACTCTGACTGCAGACGCAATTATTTCTCAATCCATGGGAGCTTCAATCTGTAGACTTGCATACCACATTAAGCTGATCCTGTAAGGCTGACCCCCAAATCTGACCCAGCTGACTCTTGTTCTTTTCTGAGGAAATGAGTGTACAGCAGGGAGGAGGAATGTAAGAGGATACATGCTGCTCTTGCTCGCCTCCAGCCTGAGATGGTAGGTCTGCTTACAAACACTTACACATTTAACCCATGTTAGGACCAAATCAGTATCCTTCCAGTCACTGTCAATATATAAGCATAACCAAAAAGGGAGGAAAACCAGAAATGCCTTAAGCACAAAAAAAAAAAAAAAAGAAGATGGAACAATTAAAAAAAAAATCCTTGTCTTTAATAAAAAGACTGACTTAGGGGACTGTTCATCAGCTGCACCAGGCAAAATAGACACATGGGCAAATTGACAGTATCACAAGAGTATTCATCGTCTCAAGAAAATACACTGAAGTGAAACTCGTTAGCTATTTCAAAGGAAATTTTGGTTAAAAGATATGTGGAAGGAGGAGGGTCTCTTACTCTTCCTCCAGTTTTCCTTCTTTCTTCATTTTAAAAACAAAGTTGAAGCAATTAAAGTCATAGCAAAGCAGATTAAGTTGCTTTTATGCTTAGCTGATCAACTCTTGTCACTAGAGTGATAATTCTTCACCCAGGTCCTCACTCTGCAGACAGAGGAGAAAAGTCTGATTTAAGCAGGGTACCTGTTTAACAGCATTCACCTTCAGAGCATGCTTTCTTACCTCCTAGATGCTGGAGCATCATAACGGAGAGTGGTACACCTCCATTTGCACTGTACTCTGAGGGTGAGGGTGTTCTGGGGTGGACACATGGAACAACTCTTTCACTTTAGCCCTGCCAACTCCTAGG
The DNA here is from genome assembly GCA_035590195.1 of Aviceda cuculoides. Lineage (NCBI taxonomy): Eukaryota > Metazoa > Chordata > Aves > Accipitriformes > Accipitridae > Aviceda > Aviceda cuculoides. Next base: position 9,539,918 of record JAVJGG010000009.1, read on the forward strand.
ACTCCGCTGTAGCATCCTGCCATGTCTAGACAAAAGATGTTGATGGAGGCTGACTCCTTCACTGTAGCTAATACTACAGTGACCAGGAGTGCTACTGCTGTAAGGCAGCGAATTAGCTGTGCAAACCCTAATGAAGTCAATGGAAGATGCTTTCTCTTTGTATTGGTGGTTTTTCCCCCCTAGAGTTATGTGTACAGACAGGCAATGGTTTTTGACTTGAAGTGGTCATTTCTGCATGTTTTCCCAAGCCAAATATTTTAAGCATCTTAATGCAGCTATCTACACTGTTTACATAACAGTAGATGTCGAAATCCCCTAGGAAGTGACTCTCAGAACTAGCCAGTCCGTCACTACATAGCCCTCTCAGCCCTACAGAGGAGGACTCCTTCCCCGTTACACTGGGGAAGTCATAGAATCGTAGAACCATTTAGGTTGGAAAAGACCTTCAAGATCATCGAGGCCAACTGTCAACCCAACCCCACCATGCCCACTAAACCATGTCCCTAAGTACCACATCTACATGTCTTTTAAATACCTCCAGGGGTGGTGACCCAACCACTTCCCTGGACAGCCTGTTCCAATGCCTGACAACCCTTTCAGTAAAGAATTTTTTTCTAATATCCAACCTAAACCTCCCCTAGCACAACTTGAGGCCATTTCCTCTCATCCTATCACTAGTACGGGCTGTCCATCCCTCGGTCCATCACTTCCAAATCAGAAGGAAGTGAACCTCGGTGCCTCACAGAGGTGATGTCCACCTAGCTAGCTGATGTTTATAGAGCTTACAAAGGAAAGTAGATGCTGATGTGCTCGTTTGGCAATGCTGGTGACCAGAGGGGCGACTAAGGATGGCAGACGGCAGGAGATTTCTGGTTCTGAGTTCCTACATCAGAATTACAAATGACAGAATAGTGTTAAGAATTATAACGGACATAAACTCACATCCATTTTAGGAAGTCTACCATGCTTTTTTTCATGTTTTGATATGGGGAAAAGAAAAAAAGGAACTGTAAGGTAATATAAAGCTGAGATAAGAATTACCTTCGGTGAGGAAGTAGTGAACTTGATGTGAAACTTGGTAAGACACAACTAACATAAACTAAAAGCTGTGTGAGTTGGCCAAATGCCTTCCTGTTTCTCAGGTAGGAAAAAACAAAGACCCTAGCCCCTCCTTATTTCCTTATGTTAATGAAGCAGCATCAGAACTGATTTGAACCCCTAAGAAATCATTCTGCTCATCCTCATATGGCTGTAAAACTCCTACCGTCTGTTCATTTCTCTGCAGTCATATAACCAGTTAATTACTTTCTTATTAACAGTGTCCATTCCTAAACACTGATAATTTTTTTTTGCCATACACATTTTCTTTTAATTGCATATTCTTCAATGAGTAAAAAGTCGTAGTACACAGAAGACTGCTGAACAACAGATTTATTTATAAAACAGGTGTAAAGATCTGCCAGGAGAGCTGAATATCCTCATTGCCAGCTGAAATCAGCACGAGCAAAGGGTCTTCGGTCTTCTCCAAAGCTTGGTCCTAAATCTGTAAAGGGCCTGGAACCTCTGACATAATTTTAACTTCTCCTTCTTTGAACATGAATATTCCTGTGTACATTTCTGTAACAGCCAGGTGCTGTTGTGGGCTAGTATGAATGTACTGGGGTTTTGTAACAATATTGCCAAAGTAACAAAAGTTTCAAAGCAACCGTGTGGAATTCCTAGAAGATGAGCTGTCTGATGTTAGTAAGGTATTTACTCACTGGGCAAACATCTACTCCTGACTATGTCAAGATGGTTTCTGCTCAGAGTTTTTCATTGCAAATCCCCAAACATTTAACAAGCAGGATACGAACCACTGCTCTCTGGGAGGAACCTACTTCTGTGTGAAATGTGGCACTTCTTGACACAGAATCGTAGAATGGTTTGGGTTGGAAGGGACCTTTAAGGTCATCTGTCAACATCTTCAACTAGACCTGGTTGCTCAGAGCCCCATCCAACCTGACCTTGAACGTTTCCAGGGATGGGGCAACCAGAATTTCTCTGGGCAGCCTGTGCCAGTGTTTCACCACCCTCAGCGTAAACAATTTCTTCCTTATATCTAGTCTGAATCTACCCTTCATTCAAAGCCATTACCCCTTGTCCTATCGCTACAGGCCCTTCTAAAAAGTCTGTCCCCATCTTTCTCATCAGCCCCCTTTCAGCACGGGAAGGCCTCGGTAAGGTTTCCCCATCGTCAGATGAGGAGCTGACAATACCTGCTTCCGTAGGCAAGGTGCGCCTTCCCCAGCTCCCAACAAGGGTGCGAGGGGAGCCTGCTGGCCAAAACCCCACAACTCTTTCGGTAGGAGTTAATAATATCGGAAGTGTGTGTGTGTGGGGAAGCGTCCCCGACAGGTGTAACAGCAGAAATAACACCCTGCCGCGGCAGCGGCAGCGGCATCAGCACCAGCACCAGCATCAGCACCACTACCACTGACTACAGGCCGCGCCTCCGCCGCCCCCACCGAGCCGAGCCGAGCCGAGCCGCGCCGAGGCGCCCGGGAGGAAGAGGAGGGACGTCACCTGCCGCGGCCCGCCCCGGCCGGTCCGGCCCCGCTTCGCCTCTCCCCGCCACGTGCGAGGTGGAGCAGGAAGCGGTGGCGCTGCGGGGACCCGCGCCCGCCTCGGCGCCGGGCCCATGCGGGGAGATGGCGGCGGGCTGGGCGCTGGCCGCGCTGCTGGCTGCGCTGCTGGTCGCCTCGGCGCAGCTCCTCCAGCGGGAAGGTAGGGATGGGGACGGGAACGGGGCTCCGGGGGGCGGCTTCTCCTCAGCCCCGGCTCGGCCGGTGGGGCTGCCCGGGCGGAGGGGGTTGGGCCCTGCCTTGCTTTTCTTGGCTGCGCCGTAGGCGAGAGACTGGTGACTCTTGGGTTTATCTGCGTGCGTTTGCTGCTCGTTCAATGAGTATTAGTTGTTACAAGTGTGGGGTAGAACCGCATATCTTCGGTCCGGACGGTGCCCTATGGCACCGGGAGGAGCGTGTGCGGGTCGTCTTGCTCCTGTGTCGGCAGGCGGGGTGCTCGGGCATGGCTTATAAATAACCTTGAAATAGGGACACCCAGTCTGAACATTCCTTCTTCTTTCTCTTTTGAATAAACACTAACAAGATAAGTGATTTGGTCTTTACATCCTCGCTTGCTAGAATATTGATTATGGAAGTAACTTCATAAAGTCCTTTTCCCTGGATGCCAGAGAAGCAGCTGTACGGAGCTGGAGCTTGCAGGATCGTGCTCTGTGTTGGACCGTGCAGTCACGTAAGCTTTGAAGCAAAGAGAATGATATTATTTATATACAGCGATGGATAGACTGTACATGCTGGGAAACAGAATGGCTTGTGTGCCCAGCTGGGTCAGATAGTTTAATGGAAGGCTGCTGCTCGCTACCAACTCTGGGTCTCTTGAAATTCCTGGATGCTTGATGCAATTCTGTGTATATTACCCATGAATAATTTTCTTAAATCCTGTCTGTGACCCCCAAAAGAATTCCGGTTATGAACACAGAGACAGTGTGTGGGGTTTTCCTCAATTTCCAAAGCTGCTTGACTGCAAAAAATGCCCATTCTCAAATCTGAAGTCTGTTTTATAGCTATTAGTCCTGTTAAAGACTCTTGAAGTATGAGTCCTTCTAGGCAAAATAACTGCTGAGTTACTTGCAGTGACTATGAGTAACTTAAAAGAGTCTGATGTGAAATTTGTGCCTTTTTAATGTTTCTATTACCACGCACATTTTAATGTTTCTCTTTAACCGCACTGGTTATGTTGAAGTGTGGCTCATGGCCACACTTATTATGAACAATAGAGCCTAAACCTTGACTGAAATTGGACAGCACTGAGGCTTCAGTTTCATGCTGTATACCCTTTTAAATAAAATATTTGTGTTTAATGTATTGCCTCTGAGTCAAGGGAATGACAGCTATTTACCTCTCTAAGCTTTGTCAAAGGAAAAAGAAAGAATATTATACTGTGGTTAATTGTGTGTTGTTTTCAAAGAAAACAAACTTTTAGAACCTTAGTTGGGTCAGTGCTAGAAGGAGAGGAGCTAGACTTTCCAAAGATCTTGTGATGTTGAAGTTGCAAATGAAAAAAATCCTCAGCTGCATCTTTTTTCATACATAGGTCTAGACCTTCACTGGGAGATGCAGCAGCATGAATCATACATTCACACATTATTCCTCACTCTCTGGTCAAACTGTATTATCAAAATCCTTTGTTCCTCTTATTCCACACACCCCCGCTCCCAATCTTCTTGATGCCTGACATTAAACTTCATGGGCTTGCTTTTGAGGCACAGTACAGCTCATTTTGAGCCAGTGTCTGATTTTTGCTTATTGGCATCATCTGCTCCAGCTTCTTCCCCTCTCTCTTGTTTAAAACATCCAAAGGAATTATGCATTTGCATTGGCATTTAAAAAAAAGTGTATACCTGCTTTATGCAAGGTTGAGCCCACACCATTAGTGTGGTTGGGTGTAGTAGTGAGCAGGATACCAGCTGTATGGTGGCAGTGGATGCAGGCTGGAGAGCCGAGGAAGTCTCCGTTGCGTGTGATTGTAATAACTCTTGTTGGGAAGGTGGCAAAACCAAATCGGATGGGAAGGTGCAGGAAGTAGAAGGAAGAGGGCAAGTCTGATGAAGAACATCTAGTTTATCCTTATTATGCAAACCTTCCCTACAAATGAGATGTCTGTGTGGTCGGGGGCTTTCTTAGCTTAATCTAGAGGAACCGGGAAGAGAGAGCTCCCCAACCACTGACCTTGCCCTCAGGCAAACAGTGAAGTTGCTCTGTAAAGCAAAGTTAGTAACAGTGAACTTGCACAAAACACCACTGGCAGACCCAGTGGTTTGCTGCCACTGACCACCATCCTTCCTTCAGTTCCTTCCTTTCCAACTGTGTGCTTCTGCCCGCTTGTCCCTCTCCTGCACAAGCACCATGGCTCCTGTGTGCCAGGTCCTCTGTCATCCTGTCAAATTCTTTAACTTGGTGCCTCCTTCTTCTTTGTGGACCCCAGCCCCTTCCCCCCAAAAGAGGTGGCTCAGTCCTGGCTGCATTAGTGGCATGAGTTGGCGGGTGGAAGGTTGTGATGGTGTGAGCGGGACCGGAGAGGGGAAGGGTGCCTTCCCAGGTTTGTTGGCAGATCTCGTGTGTCCTTCATCCCAGCAGGAGTTGCTTTTGGTATTGTACAACTGAAACTGTAGATGGAACATTTCGCTGAGCAAAGGTTTGTTCTGAAAACCCAAGGTAGTTCAGGTTAAGATTTTCCCCCACAGCCCTATATAGTTTGTAATTTTTAAGGAGTTCCCCTTGCCTGGGTGCTGACGTTGGTACTGGCTCTGCTGTTGCTGCGTTCTGGCTGCGAGTTGCAACAACCTCCCTTTCAGCGAGGCCAGGTTTAGGCTGGGTGTGCAGAACCACGCACAAGGTGGGTATGAGGCACGCGTGCCTCTTCTTGGGGACCGGTGATGCTCTGGTGGGACGGCTGCAAATCTTGGTGCGCCTGTCTCTAAACCCGTCTCTTGTCATCCTGGATGAAGTCCTTTCTTCTCTCACGTTCTCTCTCCAGCCTTTCCCAGCAGGTACAGTGTTATGGTGTTGTTCTTACTGTCCTGTAGGAACGGGTAGGTCAGGCGTGGCCGGTCACATTGTCGGCAGAGAAGCTTGTGTGTTTCCGTCAGATGCAACTATATCTGACTGTACCCAATGCAACTTCTAAAATAAAGCAAAACTTTGAAGAGGCATTTGTCATTACAGCCCTCTGTCAAAAGATGGAACAGAATATACTCATCCTGCCATCTCTGGGAGCACCACTAGTATCTAGCTGACAAACACTACAGGTTTTCTGGCAAAATTACACTCATGGCTGCAAGAAAACAAACTCACATTTGAATAAGTGCCTTGGATGGTGGTGCCTACAAGCAGATATGCATAATGTAAATTATCAAATGAAATATTAGTGAACTTAAAGGTGGAAAATTACAGAAAGAAGTGTTTGGTGTGATAGCTGTGCATAGACATGGGAGTGTGAACTAAGTATTGCGTACCTGACCTTTGAAAATGTGTTTTCCAACTAAAACCATGTTTCTTTGAAGCACAAATAATGAAGTTAATCAGACTTTTATGATGTCTATGAAACTTAAATAAATATTTCAGATTTAAAGTATCCTTATGTGATAAAATCTGCATATGTATTTTGGGGTTTGTCTTTAAAGTGGTGTTGTTATAATAAGTAAATTGGCAGATAATGCCGCATTGTTTCTTGCTCTACCCTCCAGTTAACTTTTTCTTGGCAACTGACTGGTTTGAGTCCCGCGTCAGTGTTAACATTTAAAGCTGCTTCTTTTAATAAAATAAAAAAAAAAAAACCAAGCTGTTAGCAGGGTCTTTCTGCTGTTCTGACAGAATATAAATAACCAGCCTGTTTGTGCTCCTCTGAAAGTCTGTGGAAGCTGGATTATTTCCATTCTGAATCGCTGTTTGCTTACTCGATCAAGACCTCTCCTTTTAAGACCACAACTAATGTGTAAGAGTATTCGGTTGTAACTTTTTTTTTTTGCTTGCCCGTGCCATTATCAGTCTAGAGTGCTTAGTTTTTACTCTCTAGAAAATAACAAGTGTATAGTAAATTACTACTTATTGTGCGTCTTAGTTCTGGTGCTACTACCTTAAATTTTCCACCAGAAAATATGCTTAATTTTTTTTCTCATTTCCAGATTTTTGCAGGTTTGAGATGTTTGTTTTTAACAGGTGAGCCTTGTCTGTGTGTGGTTTTCATTTGTTTGTCTTTTTTAAGTCTGAAAGGATGTAGAGGTAATGTGAAGGCCCAAATGGGAATGTGAGGTGGTGGGAATATGAAAATATTTGAGGATTAATCCACTGAATTGAACTTCTTGTCTGTAGCAGCACAAACGACCCCCAGTGTGAGTGTCCCCCACCAGAGATCCTCAGTTAGGTCGTGGTCTCTGGAGTCATTGTGTGAATGATGTGTCTCCAACAGCTGTACTCTTGGTCGTGGGGTTGCTTGTATGCAAAACTGGAAACACCAACAAATGGTAGCCATTTGGCTAAGAAGTGGCCCAGGAGAGAAGAAACGTGATGTGGTGGGCCAGCTACTGAGCCTGGCTCCTTAGGTGGATGGTGAGTCTTTTCTGCCTGGGGTTGTCACTTGGTGAGCTGCGATGGCTCATCAGCCAAAAAAGATTTAAGGAGGAGCAGGCTGAAAAGGATTATTTTTTGGCATTGGCTCAAGGCATGGGCTCAAAGGTCTGTCCAGGGGAGAAACAAGGTGGAAGGGTTGGAGGCTGCTGAAGCTCGTGTCCGGGCTACCACCATGGACCTGTGGCATGGAGGAAATTATTCTTTAGCTAGAAGATTTCCCTCCTCTCATTTTTATTCTGACTTGTGTGCGATGTCTTGCTACACCGTAACAGGAGTTTCTAGACAGAAATCAGAGCTTGCTTTATGAAATAAAGGAAGAACCTTTCCCCTACCTGATATGAGGTATCCTTTGGGTCAGTTGTGTTCAGGCTTGTTAATTACTTAAATGAATTAATCTTATCTATAAATAATATTGGAATAGAAAAGAAAGTAGGAGGAAAGCTACTGAAAAAATTAAGTTTTGACTTCTTGAAATATGTAGCAGCAGTATTTTCGCAAATAAATATTGCTGGGGCTCGGTTTATTGGTATAGCCCTTATCACCCAGTTTAATTGATATTTGTACGTGTATATGTGTTAAATAAAAAGCTTTGGAGTCCACATCAGCTGAAACCTCAGTCTTAGGTAGAGGCTGAACAGCTTTGCACTTAGTTCATTCCAGAGATACTTCATATTAGAAATAGCATGAGAAGCCATCCTTTGCTGAGAACAAAGTCAAGACACTTTTGATTTTACCTGTGTTGACTGCTACAGCTATGGGTGACGGGGCTATGGTGTGTTTGCAAATTAGTGTAGACAATAGATGAGTGACTCTTTTCCTTCTTCACCAGTTCCCCTGTATTGATTAGATGTTCATTTTCTTTTTGTAATTGCTGATGGCAAAACATGGCCTTCTTCAGGTCCTGGGCAGTGACAGACAAAGGCAACTGGAGAGCAACGAATGTGCGTGGAGTCGCACCCCTTCGTGTTGTGGCTGGTGTGGGGCTGCTGGTGGTGCTGGGTTGTTGCTGGGGCTGTGTGGGGGGAAGCCGGCTGTTGCTCACCACTGAACTGAGCTGACCAGCCATTTTCTTAGTGCAGCAAGGTCCTCCTGCTGTCTTCTGGGTGCTCCTTTGAACTCTCTCTTTGGATGCTTTCTGACCTTGGTCTCCACCCAAGAGCTCCTAGAAAGGCTTAGCTGCAACAAAGCATGTGTTAGGCTGGAGGATATGGGGAAAAGTGGGCCTTGGATGTCAGTTTTGATCTAACTGGGCTCTTTTTGGGTAACCCCGCTTTTCTTAAGTTTCTGTTAAAATCTTTTTACAATTCTACATCTTTAATGATTTTTACAATTTGTAAACCTTTGCCCAACTGGGGAAAAGACTGAAGATGTTACCTTAACAAAGCACTTCCAGCAGTTTCTGGGCCATTTGCTGTCTCACCGATGCTGCTCAGGTATCCCTGTCCTGTCAAACCTCGGCTCTAGACTGGACAACATATCCACTACAGCACGGGTTGCTTTGTTGGAGGCAAACCATTAACCAATTCCTGTAGGGCACCTGGTGACTTTTGGTGGTCTCTTAGTAGGATTCAGCCAATAGAGCCTGGTCACCATCCCTCATCTTGAAAACTTCTTGAATTTGATGGAGGCGTGACCATACAGATTCCTCTTGCTCAACATTTGCTTGTGCTGCCAGGGTGTGAAGGAAAGGACGTGGGTTGTTCTGTGCTTAGTAAACTGTTGCCTACTGTCTGTTATGTCAGAGCAAAATCTTGTGTTTCCCTGTTAGCTGGTGATGGAGATGAGGGTTCACTGCCTATAGCTGAACCTGCCCAGTGTAGGGACCTCCTGGAAGACCTGCAGGAAGAGCTAGATGAAGAATCATGCCATAATGTCTGGTAGATGCATTTCACTTATGTTAGTAAGGTCTAGTCTGCTTCTGAGTGCCCAGAATGCCAGTACTGTGGGAAAAACTTTTTTTTTTTTTTTACCTATCTCCTATAATGGGGAGAAAAGTCTCACCTCTGCCTGTTCCGCTGGACGCCTTTTAACAACTATCCTCAAGGGTGCCATGGGACAGCCTACTTCAAGCTGTGCCTTTTGATTTCTTGGGGAACAAAGTGAGCGTGGTTATTTGCTGTCAGAGCAAGCTCTTATTTTGAGCGGTACGATCATGCTGGCATTTTGGAGTTGGCCCTGGCCTTTCTGGGTCTGTGGGTGGAGCTGAGAGATTAGCATACAGACAGTGAACTGTGAGGGGTGAAAAGGGATGATCTGAAGCTCGTCAGAATTGAGAGACAAAAAGCCGTCAGCAGGATGTTTGGCATGGGAGGGACCTCTGGTTGTGAAATGTGCTTTTCCACCTTCGTTAAGCAGAGCCAAGACTGAAGAGCTGCTCAGACATGCTCTGAGATGCTGTCCTCTTGCTGGCTCACATCAAGGTAGGGATAAACTGTGCAAGCAACCACCCCTTTGACCAAGGCAGGCTCCTGGAGGGACTTGTGTGGTGTGGTGACTTAGTGTTCCTCATGCCAGTGCAATGTTTTCTCATCAAGTTGTGCAGACCCGTGTATTGTACATTTTGCGTGTTGTATGTGAGTTAGCAGTCAGCTTGCAGACAGCTTTTTTTATTTTCAATCTGAAGGTACTTTATTCCTGTTAGGCATTAGAAATTAATGAATTGACAACTGAGTGAGCAACCTTGTTAGCCTGGGGTACTGGGAGACCTTCTCTGGTGAATTGTGCTGGGATGGCTTGTAACATCACTACCTCAGAATTGTCCACCCTTCCTTCCTGATGAGGAGGAGAATGGGATGAGTGATATCTCACCTGCTTTGCACCCCATCCTAGCTATCGGTTTAAACCATCAGTGAAGATTAGGGGGCTGTACTGTGGTGGCTGAGGAATGGATATTCTACTCCACATGGCCTCTCCTGAGATGTGGGTGATTACCCTGGCATAATAGTCATTGGCAGCATCTGTAAGTGTTTACAAGCTTTCCAGATTTTAAGCTTTAATTTTCTGGGTGATTCCCTGAAAGCAATCCCTTTACAAAATATGGACCTCATATCCCAAGCAAGCATGGTGTTGGAAGACAGGTCCAAACATAAGGACATCATTGAGTGATGTCAAGAGTAGTTAGTTTACATTTTAAATGTAAACTGAAAACCTGTTTGCTTTATAAAGTCAAACAGGATTTCAGCAGCTTGGAGCAAGCAGGGCTGACTGTAATTTGTGATTGTGCTCGTGATCTCTGTTTGCTGCTCAAAGCACTGTTTAGTAGGTGAGAAGAGTGTAAACAGTGTATGGGTCACTGACTAACTTTGCTAAGGGCTTGAAGAATGTGAAGGCGATTACCTGGATGAGCATCGCAGGTGGAATTGGAGGAGCGGGCGATGCTTGGGCAATCGGGTGCTGTAGTTAAACTGGAGAGTTGGACTCAAATTGACAAAGAAAGATTCAATAAGGCAGGTACAAAATGTTGAGTCGGCAAAGCAGGGAAGTGTTTACTCTTTTAAATATTCTTTAACCTGTTGGCAAATTTGAGTCAACTGTGCAGTGAATTGTGTTGGAGGTGATGGAGAAATGGGTGCTCAGGTACAACTGTTGGTGTGTCTCTTAGCTGAGCCATTGGGGTGTTTGGGATGCGGGAGCTGGAGCCTGAGAGCCCCATCATGCAGGAGACAGCCTTGAGGTCCCCTCACTAGGTAAAGGGTGTTTTGGATGGATTGGTTTGAACGTGTCCTGCAGATGCTTCTGTTTCCTGCACTGAGGCCTTCCATTAGATCAGGGAGAGGAGTTCATATGGCTTGAAACTGAAGTCATTCAGCTTATGGCCAGGTTACTGTGTTACTGAGTCGTATCCCTTGCTTCCATGACCCTTGCTATAGATTACGTGTAGTGGATCAACCTAAGCAGGACACAAGCATGCCTGTGGGTCAACATCCCTGCAAGGGCTCAGAAGAGGTGGTGAGCTTTCCAGGAGAGCCTGTCAAGCTGTAGAGGCAAACAGCACAGTGGTGCTATGCGTATTCCGAGGCGGTGGCTCAAAACGCTGCGCTGGATGAGCAAGTTCTCTGAAGAGGCGTGTTGGTTGTGTGGGTTCAAATCCCCCTTGGGCAGAACAGGAGTTTGGATCCAGGTACTTCATATCCGGAGTGAGCGTTGTCACTACTCGTCTTGTGCAGCAGCCCGTCTCCTCCAGCTGCCGCTGGCTCATGAGTGGTGTCTGAGTCAGCCCTATCCAACTGTTTTTTATTAAAAATGGCTGTAGCGGAACAAGCCCCCAATTTAACCAGAATGAGCAAACCAACAGTTTTTGTATATTATTTGGGATATGTTAACATCCGGGATTTTTTGTTTTTGTTGACTCTCATGGGCTTTGGTTTGTTGATCTGTCTGGTGTTTTTTTGATTGTTTTAATCCATCCAGTGAAGTCATGTTAAACAATCCATAGATCCTTATGGATAAATTGCTGCAATAAGATGCATCCCTTTAGTCAAAACTAGTTGGACTCTGTTCTAACTCCTGCTTTGTTTAGCAAGGCACTGTACATAGCCATAAACATTGCTGTCCTGCCAAGTCCTTTCCTTGTACGTATGTTCGCGCACACTCTTTGTGAGTGTCATTGGCTCTACTACTCTCCAGCTGCCTTCTACATTGCATCCACATCTTGTACAGTAAAAACATCCTTTTGACATTTGTATATACATATTAAAAAGTATTAGGAGATTAGTGTCAGGTGCAACCGCAGTAGATAAATTTAGCCTAAACTCTGTAGAGTAATCCAGCTTGTTTTACACTATGCAGTTTGTTTCCAACTCAAGTTGGAGAGCTCTGAGCAATAAAATTGATTAAAGGTTCGGAAAAATCGTACTGTTGAGAAAAAGCTAGCTGCGCAAGCTCTGTGTTTGCGCAGAGAGGAGTGTTACTCTAGTGGTAAAGGGATGCTGAGAGACAGCTGTCATGAAGGCACAGTCTTAAACAAGGATGAGCAGTAGCAAAATCCAGTTGCGGCAGGGAAGATGCAAACTGAGATTGGGGCAGTTGAAGAAATAGCCAAGGGAGGCTGCAAAACTGTAATTGTTTAGAGGAGAAAAATTTAGAATGAGATCAGATGTCTGTGTCAGCCTGTCAACCAGCTCAGGACTGGAAGCTTCACCTCTGACATCTTCTAGCCCAACGATCTCGTTGTTGTGTAGACAGAGACTAGATCCAGCTTGGTAATTCTTCCTCTTGTTGGTTTGGATATCCTGTGTGTCATCCCTGTGCAGCACTAACAAGGTGTGGAAATTTCTTCTTTACAAGAAATGTGTACAGTTACTGGTAATCCTAATAAAGGCATGCAGTGGGAATCATAGACAAAGACAGATTAGTGCGAGTCACGAAGAGACTCACTCATGTTTGTAAAAGCTCTGCAATAAAGGTGCTTTTTAAGTAGTCTGTTGTGCTGCATGTGTGGGGCTATCGTTTGGGGGTTTTAGCCATTTAGTAATTTATTTTTAGTGACTTTGGGGTCACTGGGTATACTTTTGGCATGATTCTTTTTTCCTATGAAAATGAGATTTGGTAGTCTAATGTAGCTTAGCACATCCCTAGCAGCTTGCTGCTGTTGACATTACAGTACTGTGGTCTTATTTCTTGGCCAAAATTATTATCTGTGGAGTTTCAGCTTAGCAAGCTGTTTGTGCAATAATCTACCTTGGTGTCTGTCCTTGTGTGGGCTTCTAGCAGACAGCTTTGCTGAGCCTAATTGGGTATAGATCTGCATCCTTGTTGCCTGCTAGGATGCTGATATATTGATCATTGCAGCACTTCTGTGATTTTGGGCAGGTCCTGGTTTGGAAAGGTGTGGCATGGGCCATGTCCATGCTGGAAAGTGATACTGAGCTGACAAGGATTTGGTCTTATTGCAGGGAGATCAAATGAATCGCTACACGGTCATGCAGTCTGGAAAAGAGGTGGGGGGCAAAAAGCCCAGGCAGCAGAAGTCAGATCATTCAAGGGCTGGGGAAGACGATGCTTTAGTTTGACCCCTGTAGCAAAGCCTTCCTCATTTCAAAATGGCATTCAAAATGTTGAAAATTTCTGTTCCTTGGTTTCAGCTCAGGGTGTGTATTTGATTTATTTTAAAGCTGGTCATGTGCTTAAGGTTATGCTTAAACTTAATCCTCATGACTAAAAATGGTCTTGGAGCTGTATGTGAGCATTTGGTGCAGAAGTGCTAGCTGTTAGTGGCCCTGGTGCGTTTCTCCATCCTGCCAGGTTGTCTGTATGGCTGTGCTGTCCCAGGGATGGGAAAAGGAACGGTGATAACTGTTTGACCAGAAAGTGAGGAACAGACTTTTCAATTAATACCTGTAAACTGTAGATAAGAGTGACAATTACCTTATGCAAGAAAAGTCTCTTTTGTCCATAGTTATTAATTATTGGTATTATGCTATTAACACTTCATATCTGGAAGACATAAACATCAGAAAAATTATGACTGTCATGGTCAAAGGGTATTTTGTGCACTAAGCGTGATAAAGAAAAACCCCAAAAGAACTCAAAGTGTCCAGTGGTGTGGAAAACAAAACTGTGGGCTAGGCTGGGAGTAGTTGTTTCACTTTCTCTTCTGAAACTGCTTCCTCCCAAAGAAAAAGGAGGAGTAGTCCTGGTTGCTGGCTTTGCTTTACTCTTTTCTTCTCCCCACCCCATGGATGTTGCCTCTGTGATTGTGCCCTGTGTGCTTGGAAGGTCATTGCACAAAGCAGTTCCTAGCCTGTCTTTTTTTTTTTTTTTTCTTTTCTCTTCTTTTCCTTGGGAAAACACAGATTGAAAACTTCTGCAAGAGCATTTCTAAGGCAGAAACGCAGACATGGGGTAGTCCCAGCTGTTGGAAGAGGCAAGGGAATTCAGTGTAGGCTCTCAGGTCAGAGGACTGTCCCGTCACTTAAAAGCTGTAGGAAAGTTAGTGACCAGGTTTTCACTAATGGTGTTAGAGGGTTGGTAAACTCATCATTACAAGTACATGCAGAAATTTGGCAAGCCTCATGGTGTTTGAGGTTTTCATTTAAAGCCTTTGATCCTGGAGGCAAATAGGTAAAGCAGTTTCAAGGGCTTGCTAAGTCTTTTGACTCCAAGATTGTGTAGAAAAGCAGGAGAGGCTGCAAAAAGGCTCAAGACCAACAAAACTCAAATAAAAGCATGATGGGGTATCTCTTTGAGTGCTCTCTTCTGGCCTACTGCCCCTAGCAGTGAGATTTTCAATGCCTGGTGTTTGCAAACCTGGAGCTGCAATGTTCCCAGTGGCAGGGAAGGACGATAGCCTGTGCTGCCTGCACAATCCCCAGGGCTTTTGTAGAACACTGCAATGAAAGTCAGGCCCTGCAAAACCATGAGGTTGCTGTAAAAATCAGGAGATTTTAAAAGGGAGGTTTAAAAATAGGACAGGTGGGTTTTGTGGGAAATTGGATCACTAATGCAGTATGCTTCTCTCCGCAGCTGCGATGGCTGAAGTTTTGAGTTGGGTGGGTAGGTTGGTTGAGGGTCTCTGGTGTGCTTATCTGCCAGGAGAGGGCTCTGCCAACCAAGGGTTCCCATGGCGTGCTCAGCCCTGCTCTCCACAACCCTCACCAGTTAAGCCCCCAGGTCTCTGGGCTTTGGCCAGTGTCCTTACCACCACTGCGACAGTAGCAGCTGGCACGGACCAGGCTGGATGTTTAGGTGCTCAAGGGATGGTGAGCAGTTGGGCAGAGCCTGCGGTGCCCTGCAGATGTGCGTTTCTGAGCCAGCTGTTCTCCCATACCTTCCTGGCACGCTGCCTGGCAGTGGGAATGGCTGCAGGGGCTCTCCCTGTGTGCTGCGCTGCTGGGTTTGCTAAGGTAAATCTCTCTTTATTGGGGTTAATGAGCAAGAGGATTCCCAACCTGGCCTGTGGGCAGAGCTTTGTCATGCAGCCCTGCATGATGTCCCACTCAAGGAACACACCTTTCTGAAGAGAACTTGGGGTACCCTTATTTCTAGATGTCTTTTTTTTTATATGCTTTTTTTTTTTCCATAAACACTAAAAGGATAAGTGCTCTAGACATTGTGATTGTATCTTCCGTACACTGAAATAAGGAAGGGAGAGTAGTGAAAACAAATAGCAGAAAACTTACCAATTGACGTGTCCTCAGATTTTCACCTGGGGCGGGGATGCAGTCAACTTCATTGCAAACTTTACTCGCTTCAGCCAGGGCTGGGCTCAAGCTTTGCTAAGCATCAAACATTCTGTTAACTTTTCTAGTCATCTTGAATCTCCAGTCAGTGCTCTTTGGTGTCTTATATAGCATGTGCATTTTTAGAAGACAGTCAGGTTTGGTCCATTTGTTGATAAACTGCTAGCCATAAAATAAGATTATTCAGCAAGCAGTTTATTCTGTGGCTCCAGTATTTCCCATGAGAGCTGCTCCTGCATTCAGTAGTGCTTGACGATGGTTGAAACCTGTGAAGATTGCTGAGGCTTTTATGTATTCCCCAAAAGCCGAAAGGCTGTGATGGTCATGTCAGGGATGGAGAGGAGGTATCCAAGCACACATGGTCTGTCCCAGGCCACAGATGCCTTCTGTGCTGCTGAGGGGCATTGCATGGACGTCCTGTACCTTCAGGGAATGAGTTGTAAAAGGTGGGGAGGGTAGGAGAGGGCCACAACCGCATGTATAAATGTGTGTTGGTATGTGTGTTTGGCATTGCTGGAATACGTCATCTGGTCTGCAGTAATTGTTGAGGCATACCCAAGATTCACCTGTTACCATAGTGTGCGATTAGAGTTGAGGCTTGCTTTGTTGTTTGGCTGCTGAATAAACTTCCCAAATTGAGTCATGACTTCATGGGTGCCATATGAAATGAAGCAGACCGTATGATGAGCATAACAGACTGAAAACCAAAATTGCGACAACAGAAATTTGAATGGAGTAGCTGAGCTACTTTTTAAATGTGAAATAAATAACAGTGGTGAAGGTAAACTGGAACAGAACTGGTCCTACACGAATTCCATGTATACCCCTCTCTGGGCACATGCAGCAAGTGGATTTCTGTGTCGTCCCTGCTGGACTGGAAGAACCAAGACATTTTCTGTACGTCCAACACCAAAGACTTCAGAGGATGTCGATGCAAATATTCCTTCTGACAATGTGGCATCTGTGGGGATGTATGGAAAGGCCAGTGATACTTGTATGTGCTGTTAACAAAGCACTTTTTGTTGTTGTTGTTTTGGTTTGTTTTTTTGTTTTCTCTCAGCTTCCTTTACGATCTCTCCTCGTACGGTGGACAACATCACAGTTCTGATTAAACTGAGACCTGGTGTTTCACCAAGCTGTCAAATTCGTGTTAAAAATGTCATCAGGTTTGAACTCAAGATAAAGCCTGGGGAGAATGTGACTTTTACCTTCACTTGTAGTACTCCAGAGAAACATTTCATCATGGAAATTCAGAAAAATATTGGTAAGATACAGGTTTTTTATATTATTCCCCCCCCCAATGGTAATTTTCCTCCAGTAAAACCATGTATTCTTCTTCCTGTTATTGTATTAAGGTATCCCCTATAATCTTGGGTAAGAAGAAATCTTTGAACACTGATAAATAACCTTGAATTACTGAAACTATGCAAGTTAAAGAAGTCTGTGTTATGACTGGCATAATTAATCTTAACTTGGCTGTTTCAGAAACAGTTAAATGATAGTTTGTTACATCAGTTCCTTGCTGCTTTCCCTTTTCCCACAGTTTATAAACCCGTCAAAGAATCTTTTCCTATCAAAAGCCTCTAAGCACTGATAATGATATATTACCCACATTGTTGAACAGATTGATTGTGTCTATAAGGGCAACAGAAACATTGACAACATGCATGTGTTTCCTTATATTTAATGAACATTATTGAAGTCAAGAAACTGAAAATTTGGAAGTGTTGTAACTAAAGCTTAATTTGCTTTGAATGTTATCTCTGGTGTATGTATGTTAATGTACTCTTTAGTGGCACGAACACGTGCTGCTTCTCAACAAGATCCCAAACTTCATTAGGCATTCAGTCTTTGGTAACATCTTTGTTATTTTTGGGGTGGTGTTCAAGGATAGTTCTCTTCACCTTTTGGAGTTTCGGTCATATGATTCGTGCAAATAGTAATGTTCACAGTATTTCATGATATATTTGTAAGATGCACTTGTGATATTTCTTTGAAGTTGGAGCCTAGACATAGATTAAAGTTTGCTTATTTTTAGTGTCCAGCTTAAAATACCAGTAATTTGGATTTTTCAGAGAAAAGTTTTTCTAAGTTCTCCCAGGAATTCTGCAGTGGCAGTTGTTGTTATTCATCACTTCTGCAAAATCTGGGGCGCAGGTTATTCATCAGGGCACCAAGGAAACAAAGATACAGTTCATGTCAAGCACTGGAAAATTTAAAGATGGATGATTTGCCAGGAATTCTCTGAGTGAGATGGGTTAAGATCTTTTCTCTAGATGCATGATTTCCAGCTCTCCTGATACTGCGTTTCTCCCTTTTGCCCATTCAGCGCACTACCCTATTCACTAAATACCTTCTAAGTTCTTCAGCAAACAAGGCAGGAACACCAGAGACAAAGAATCCCTTCTATTAGTCAGCCTGACTAAAGCAGGTTTATCCTGTCTACTCTATGGTAGAGTCCTGTTTATGGTATAGTCCTGTTTAGAGACAGCATGTGACCGTGTTATAGGAGTGTCTTTTAATGCATGTAGAAGAGAAGTTAAGTGCAACCTAAAAATTGTGAAAAAATCAATGAAGGGGAAAGTGTCAAATTCCTTGTTTACTTGAATGCTTTCCAGAGTGTATCATGGCTGTTCTCTTTCTGCATTTAGACTGTGTGTCAGGCCCGTGTCCCTTCGGAGATGTTCATCTTTACCCACTGGGGCTACCTCGCCTTAACAGGACTTTCATCTGGGACGTGAAGGCAAGTACAAAGGCTGGACTTGAACTGAAATTTTCTACCCCATGGCTAAGACAGATTGAACCAGGAGAGACGTGCCCAGATTTCGTTAGCTACAACATCAACAGCTGTATTGATATGGCCACAGTCAACATTGGCACGTTCTGCAGGAATGGCTCAGTGTCTCGCGTCAAGCTGCTGGGAGGAGTTGTCATGTCTCTGCACCTCCCATGGGACTCACCTCTCACCACCTCGGGCTTCAACTTAGCTAACAGGGCTTCCATAAAACGTAAGTAGGGAGTAGTGTTTCCTCACCTGTAATTGCCTCGTGCAGATTGCAGTAGAATTATTTAAATGTTTCTTCTTGGGTAACCTTCTGGTTTTGGTGCTGCTATCCCTAACTCACTTCCACTTCATCTTTTCTAAAAGCTATTGTTGTATGGTTTTTAGTTTGGTAGCTGGTGCTCTTCTGGGGTTAAAACATCTTATTTTGGTTAATAATTATGAGAACTGTTGTGTTGCTGCTTTTGGTGCACATTACTCATTTTCAATCTCTTTAAACTTCCTAAAACTTAAAACAGACCTGCGCTGTTGTTTTTGTGTTTTCAGCTAGTTGAGACTAGATAGCATAATTAGAATGACCCAAGAGAGTTATCTTCTGTTTGCAGTGTTTAGTTGGGTTTGTTTATTTGAAAATAATGCTTCCTTAACTTCTGGAGCCTCAAACCAATGCCCCTTTTCAGGAGAGGAAGGTGGGAAAGGGGGAAGCAGTGCCTGGAAGGCACATGATGCTGCTTAAATACAGCTATCTGTTTCAACCTGCACAGTAACATAAAACATTATGTAATAATCTTCTTAAAATACCTGGAACACTATATAGCAATCAGTGGGTTACTTTGTGGTCTCCTGACAAACCCTCTTTGGGAGATGTTCTTGCTCTGTACTTAAATTCCAAAGTTGTTGCTATCAGTTATAAAAGGAATCTGGTCCAGGTTTGAGCTTCTAGAACACGAGTTTTTGTAACTCCTGGCACTCCTCGCAGTTGCACATTGTTGTTGGAGTCCTAGAACAGGACCATAATCTCTGTGTACCCAACTTCATGCTGCCAAGAGTCATCCGAGCACAAAGTGTCTTACACAGCCTCCATGGTTTGCATTCATGTTTTATTATGTGTATTTGAGGCTCTTTGTTGGCATGCTCTTGTTAGATCTGGGAGGTGTTTGGACGGAGAGCTCCGTGATGGTATAAAAGCTCACATCTTTTGTTTCCCAAAACCCAGTGAAGCAGAAGCAATTGTCAGGTTGTGTGTTTGTTTTTGCAAAGTCAGGAGCAGAAGTAGGAACTAGGATCTTTCCTTTCTAAAAAAATGAAGGCTTGTCTGTCAGCGTGCTTGAAAGGTGAACCCACTAAACTAAAAATGCAGCATTAATATATCTCTTACCTTTTCTGCAACTGAAGACAAAAACATCAACTCAAGTATATGGTTTAGTCTGAGGGTTTTTTGATAACCGAACCTGTAGCTGAAGTGGATGATCTCATTGTCAAAATAAAATTACTCTGCTGCTGGGGTGCTAGATATGCCAGCGTGTCTTCATTAATTGCAACTTGTTTCATATGTTCCTCCCCAACCTTTTTTAGGGTTATGCATTATTGAATCCATTTTGAAGGGGGAGTCTTCAATCACCCTGATGTCCCCAAACTACCCGCTGGGCTTTCCAGAAGACGAGCTCATGACATGGCAGTTTGTGGTTCCTTCCAACATGAGAGCAAGCGTGTTTTTCCACAACTACAGCCTCTCCAACTGCGAAAGGAAAGAGGAGAGGGTAGAGTACTACATCCCCGGCTCCCTCAGCAACCCAGAGGTGTTCAAGCTGAGCGACAGCCAGCCTGCCAATGTCGCTGGCAGTTTCAACCTGTCCCTCCAGGGCTGCGATCAGGATGCCCAGAACCCAGGCATCCTCCGCTTGCTCTTCCAAGTCGTCGTTCAGCACCCGCAGATTGATGAGAGTAAGTACCTGCCTGCCCCTTCTGTTGCTTTTGCTTGCAGGCACCTGGGCTGACCACCACAAGGAAAAGAAATACTAGGTGTTTTGTCATTTTTCTTGGACCATCCTTGAGTTTAAGGTGGTGGGTTGCTAAGCAATGCTGAGGCCTGTTTTACTGCCCTGGGTACCACCGGTCATTGTTAGGGCAAGGTGGATGGTGATGCTAAAATTTGCAATTTGCAATGGAGTGTAAAGCTCCATCATAGAGTTTACAGCGTAGCTTGTAAATGGAGATTCCTTTCCTTTTCCAGCACCTGCATCATGTAATTGAAAAATGCTTTTAACACCTGTAGTATCAGGTCTTGCATGTTTTCTAAACAAAGCTAAGCACCACCTAGCCTTTCCTTGTGGCTGTGTTTCCTCTGGGATCCCAATCCAGCTATCGGGCAAGGACTGTAACTGCTTGATCAGAATTATCTGGGCTCACATGTCACTGCCTGTTGTCCGTTACAGAAATCAAGTTCAAGCTTATTTGGACAGGTTTATTTTCAGCTGTAGGATTCAACATTTTAAAGATAATTCTTAAAATATGAGCCCAAGTTTCTGCTCTGTCTGTAAGCAGTCACGTTTAGCCAGGTGAAACCTGCTGTTGTGTCTGGTCAGGATCCATAGCATGAATTGGTGAAATTGGAGATGTAAAATTGTCTTCAACTAGTTGCATCAATATGCATTTCTTTCCTTCCTTTCTTCCTTCTTCTGAGTTTTAGTTTGCTTCCTAGGGAAGCCTGAACATCTTCTAGTGTGAAGAAGTCACACTAGACATGGAAGGTGTCAATAAGATACTCCAGTGATAATATCCCCTATGCATTTGGATGTTCTTTGGGTTTCTTGCTGCTTGTTGCTACACTGAGAAAATTTCTGTGGGTTTGTTTTTTTTTTTTTTCCTTGCCACAAATTCAGACAGGCTTAACACAATGACTTGTAATACCACAGCATCTATCTAAAAACAAAAATAAAAGTCCTGGCTAGGTAATGTGCTATGCAATAAAGTGATTTATCATCTGGCTTTCGTAGCTCTGACCTCAGTTCATGGTGGAGGTTAATAGTCAAGGTGTCCTCACCGCAGAGGAGCAGGTGGAGGGAAGTACCCACTCTGGACTATCACTGCAGCAGGAGCTACATCTAAGTCATTTTAGAGGGGATGAAGTTTGAATGGCCTGTACCTTGAAGTCACATATCCAGAAAGGGTTTGTAGCATCTCACCACTGTAATCCTTAGTTCTTTGTCTAGTCTGTCTCTATTCATGAACAGCAAATCCTCCTGAAATTGTTAATCAAGTCATGTTTGCTTACATTTATTGTGTGTTGCACCTTGGAAGCCAGACAGAGTGAAAACATTGTATTCAGTTAATCAGCTTTATCTCCCTTCTACTTCAGAAAGCATAGAGGAATTTTAATATATTTATGGCCAGTAGACAAGACTATAATTGCCTAAAAAATAAAAAATGGGTTGTCATTTATTGAATGAAATACAAGTAATAAACCACTTGGATTTAAGAAACAACAGGATTTACAGGAATTCGTGAGTGATTTTATAGTTGTATAAGTTCTATCAAAGATTCAAATATAGCCCTCAAGACAGTACTGAAACTATTATTTAAAAACCAAAACAAAACCAAACCAAAAAATGCCACCTACAATGGGCAAGTTAAACATGGCACTTATTGAAAACGTATTGGTATCTGTATATTCTCAAAGATTCCCGAACATTTGGGTATTCCACAGCTGTCTGTGGTGCTTGTCATTAAATAAGAGGAAAATATAGCTCTTTCCAATCAAAATTTCCTGACCTAACCCTCTCTGTGTTTAGCTGCCACAAAAAACCCAAACCTCTGAAGAATGAGTAACCTTGTGGTAGAAGTCCTAAGTTCTGTGCTTGATTGTGGCAGTGACTTGGAGATTTCTGCCTGACCTCTTGCATTTTTTGTGTGTCTGATTTCCCACACAGGAGAAGGCTATTTTATTCACCTTTTGTTTATGCCTTTGAGATCCATAGCTAAAAACAGAAAATTAAGAGTAATAATAGTGTATATATTTTTTATTTTTTTTTAACCTGTCCTTTACAGAATCAAAGAATCACAGAATAGTTTTGGTTGGAAGGGACCTTAAATATCATCTAATTCCAACCCCCCACGGGCATGGTCACCTTCCACTAGATCAGGTTGCTGTCTTTGACATCAGAGACATGTGCCTTTGTTAACTGCATACTCTGCAGACCCAATGTCTATCTTTGCACATGATAGTTAATCTTTGTGAACTAGACTACAGCCATAACCTTCAATTCTTTTTCCTCTTTCCTTTCGTGTCCCCCTTCCAGACGTTGTGAGTATGCAACTGCTGTTAGCTTATGTGGGAGGTGGTGTTTGTCATCCCTGCTTACCCCTGTTGTTCTGATTTGCTGTAGCAAGTCATCTAGGATATCACAGACTTGCAGAATGGCTGAGGTTGGCAGGGATCTCTGGAGATCATCTAGTTCCAACCCTCTGCTCAAGCAGGGTGAAACAAAAGAGGCTGCCTAGGACCACATCCAATTGGGTTTTGAGTATCTCCGAGGAATTTACAACTTCTCTGGGTAACCTCTCCCAGTGTTTGACCACCCTTGCATTTTTTTTTTTTTTTTTTTTTATGTTTAAGGACGCTAAACCACCAGGCCCCTCAGGCCTTTCTGCAAATCTGCTTTCCAGCCCCACTCTTGCAAACTTGAGGGTGTGCTCTCTCCCACTAGTGAAAATGTTAAGCAGTTTTGGCCTCAGAACATGCCTCCTTAAGCAGATCTTTGAGCTGAATCTCACTATTTGAGAGAGAGTGCCAGGGATGATGGTCACTGTGTGCACATGGGCACCTCAGCTCCAGCAAGCTCGGAGGGCATTACAAGGCTTCGGGCAGCAGCTTGTGTGCCCTGGGGCACGTGGAAAGGGGTGGAATGCAAGAGAAGTCATAGCTAGTGTTGAGGAAGGGGAAGGTGCTCTTTACTTTTAAAGGTTAACTCTGCCAGCTCTCAGGTTTGCTTTTTACAGCTAGTCAGAAAATATTTCTGGAAGAATGCTTTTGAGCAATTAAATGGAAGTGCAGTGTGATAGTTCAGTCATGCCATTGAAGGAAACCAAGCAGCCTAGCAAGGCATGGTCCTCAGCCTTCCCACCACCATGGGGACAGACTTTGATAACCTGTGATAATTTTCTCTGTATGTTTTGAACTGCCAAGTGGAAAAGGCTTTTAGGAAGTGTTTTTGAAGTCTCTAGTGACCTTCATAACGACTGCCAGCACTTCTGCTGAAGTACAGTACTTGGCAGTTTTTTTGCTTTTGAACCATATTGGTACTTGCGTTTAAATTATCTTAATCTTTAACTGACTCCAGACAACCAGATGCACTTAATTACTGACTTTGGACAATTTTCTTCAGCTTGGCTCCAACAAACCTAAATCGACAAAAAGTTAGCTGAAATGGAAATCTAGCAATAAATACGAAATTTGAGAATGGAGAACCTTTTCCTAATCAACTGCTGTGTGATTGGTAGAACTGACTTTAAAAGAAATACAAGAAACCTCTTAGGTAAAACAAATCTAACATAGTTGGCCGAGCTCCTTACATTATAGCCTAACCTGTTCACAAGGGGCTAGCGTACATGTTACCCTGTTACAGCTGGGAAGTGGTAGGGAAACGGAGTTTGTGTGTGGAAAGGCTCAAACCTCTAAATTAGAAGAGTGGTATGATGCTGCCTTTCCACTGATGGAAAGAAGTAAATAATATTTTCTTAGCTAATATAGAAATAGCTATAACAGCTGCTGGTCTGATGACGTGAGAAGAGACAGAGGAAGTTATGCTTCACACCAAGCTTCTTGCCAGTGATTGCTGTGGGATGTTTTTCATTGCAGATGTCACCCATTTGGTCGACCTGAGCAAAGAGTGGAATATGACTGTAACAATACACTTCGAAGGGTGGCCCAGAAACATCCCACTCGGGTCTGAACCGATATGCCTGATCTGTAAGGATCCTCACACCTGTGACCGTGTCTTGACTTTAGTGTCTGGTGCTGTCTACAAGATCTCCTTTCTGTGCAAGGACTTGTCCCGTCTGAGGATCACAGCTGAAAAAGGCATAAGTATGACAAAAGTGTCTTAATGCTGTTTCCTAGGGAATGCTTTTGCCTGCTTTTCCCCAGCAGTCAGCCAAACCTTCTCTCTTGCTTGGGCTTTAAATACACTGTGGTTGGAAACCAGGCATTGGCCAGCGGTGAGATGGGTACAATGAATCTGGAGATGACTGTTGTTCGCTATGTCCTTCTACCTTTAAAAGTAGAAACTGTGTAGCTATCCTAGAAGGGAAAGGACAGAAGGCACCTAAGAATCTTCTTGCTGAAAACCACAAAATAAGGAAACAGAGCAGGAGAGCCATAAATCTGCCCGTTAAAATGCAGGACCAAGGTGGCCATCAGGAATGCATCTTGTGCCATTTGCATGTCCACTTGGTGTAGGATTTTACCAAATGCTTTCAACTACTAGTAGAGAAAGAGTTTTAAAGTATATATCTGGACCTTGGCTAGTCTGCAGCAGTGTTCCAGTCAGCAAGTGACATAGCAAAGGTAGTATCTTGAGTGATGGATTTTGAATATGTTTGTATCTGTTGGCTTCTTTGGTGTCCTGCACCCTTTCAAGGAAATATCTTTAAATATAAATGATAACATGTTTGGGTAAAGGTTACTAAGAGAAGGGGGGTGTGTGTGTGTGTGTGTGTACGTACGTACGTACTCTGGTACACAGGAAAACTTGCTTTTCCTAGATATTTCCTCTGCAAGAAAAATACAACTCTTGGTATTTGTTTTTATGATTGCAGGCTGTGTCGATCTTCGATGGTGTCAGAGGAAGATCTATTCCCTTTCAGTGCCCAAGGCTATTACCCAACTGCCAATTCGACTGCATAAGTTTAATTGGAAGCTCTTGGCTCCCGATCTAATCAACATAGAAATTACATCTCCATCCTTAAAACTTCAGCAACATGTCCCAGAGCAGAGGTGCAACATGAGCTACAGTTACAGCATTGCTAGTGCCACCCCAGAGACGGAGTTGAATGTTGGTGTATTCTGTCCTGGTGGATCCATTGAAAAGATACAGATGAGGAATAATATCACCATATCCTTAAAAACATTTAGTAAAGGATTCCTCAATGAGTCTAACTATCAGGACCTGAAAATGTCTTTTGTGCCACATATTAAAGGTAAGGTAGTGGTTTGTACTACTTTGTTGCACAGTGTTGGATCTCTCTATGCTTATTGGAGCACATATGGATAAATAGAAATGAGTTCAATTCTTTAGAGTCTAGTCCTGGAGCCATTGCTAGGATCAGTCTTTATCTGAATCACTGAGGTGTTTTATTCCTGGAAGAAGGAAGGAACTTTGTACTCCAGGTGGTAGGTAGTTGGTTGTTGGAAATTCTGCAGATATATATGTGCTAATTGTGATAATTACTGATGTGGAAGGTATGATAGGTGAGTTGTATTGCTGGTACTGAGATGCAGTTGACTGTATAAATTTGCTGGCCACAGGTATGAGTGATGCTTTTTTTATTATGGAGAAGAAAGACCAAATAATTTTATGTGCTAAAAGAGAAAGCTTAAAAAAAAAAAAAGGTAACTTTCAAACCTAAGTTTTCCTTCCTTTTTTCTTTTCCTTTACTACAGATGAGTGCATTTTCACTGTGAGTCCAGATACAAAAGCTAAAGTTTACTTGCAGACTCCCAACTGGCCTTATGGTCTACCTCCTTATGTCTCCATATCCTGGTACATCCTGGTGCCCAGCAAGCAAGTAGCCCGCCTCGGGTTCTCCAAGGACCGCATGGGCATTGCTTGTGAGACAGGTCGTGCCTATGTCAACATAAAGGAAGAGACATTGGGGGCAGAGGAGACTGTGCGCCGTGAGGATGAGCTTCTGCCTGAGCCCCGAAATATGTATCACAACTTTTGGGTAAATGTCTCCAACTGTAAACCTGTGGATAAGACGCAGCTGACCTTGCAGTTCTGGGTGACTTTTGCTGACAAGCAGATAGGTGAGTCCTGTGAGGTTGTGGTGGTTTGCTTTCTGCTTGTTTCCTTGCTTTCCCTTGGGGGAACAGTAATGGGTGCTGGTCCTCCTTGGGTGTGGGGTTTATGAGATCCCAGTCTTTGGAAATACCTGTCCTTCAAAAACCTCTGAGAGTTACAGCTGGGTACTTCTAGAAGCTGGAAAGGAAGAAGGGTGTTTAAAGTGGTGGGTTTTTTGGGGGAGAGGTTTTTTTGTTTTGTTTTGTCTTTTCTGAGACGGGGAATTGCAGGGCTCCAGGGGAGTAAGAATAGATTTTTTTTTTTTTTTTTTTTTTAATTTAGCTTTTTAAATTGTAGATCACAGCCAGAACGTATAAGATCATCAAGTGATGTTTTTCCCTCCCAAGTTCACAGACCTGGTGAGCGACCTGGGATTTGATTATGCAAACTTATTCATCCACGTAGTCCTTAGTTCATGTTAGCAGTTCAATTAGTCTCAGTGTTTGCGTGAGCAAGAAATCACCCCTGGGACAGGCCTGACCATTTAGTGGAGGGTGCCCTGTCTGCTAACAGCAAAATCAGAATTCTTGTTATCTTTCATCTCCCTGAAACTTAAATAGTTTAAAAAAAAAAAGGGGGGGGGGGGGAGGGGCAGCGGCATTTTTAGGATAGGCTTTGCTTATGTAAATTTGCTTCACATTTGCACTTCCTCTTCACCTGTGGGAGACTGCTGTCTGCAGAAATATTGGCTATATAGGCTAGAACTGAAACAGTATCAAATTAATTTCTAATTTTTTTTCTCTCTTTTTTTCTTTTTTGTAATGTATACTTCTTTTAAAACACGTGACATTTTTCTTTCCTCACTTGTGGACTTTCCTGATGAATTTTGTGACTCCTAGAAAACGCCAGGTCAACACAACTTGTGTATTTCAGAGGAAAGGATGGTATTGAGGGGAAGTTGGTGAAATGTCACTGTTTACTCTGTTGAATCCCTCTCTGTCTCTCTCTGCACTTTCTTCTCTTCCCTGCCTATTCAGCCAGAGGCACGTGAGATGCTGAGGGTAAGTTTAGCAGTGCATGAGCTATATTGAACTCTTGGAAGTGGGGTGGATTGGTTGGGTTTTTTGGTTGTGCTCCACTGCTAGCAGCAGGAGTTTGTCATTGCTTGGCCTCCAACCTCTTGGAAATGGCTTGTGTTGCCCCGTGGTGAGAACGACTTGGAAACTCCTGCTCTACGGGCAGCTGGTACGCTTAGAAACTCTTGAGGAAGTTCAAACCCAGACAGCTTTTAGGAGAAAGCTGGGTGTTTTCTTTCTCTTGCTCAGTGTCTTTGTACCTTGTCTGTTTGTAGACCTAGGAGTAATACTTGCTGTGGTGGCTGGGGCTGGAGTTCTCACGGCTATTGGACTGACTGTGTGCTGTGTTAAGAAGAAGTAAGTTCATAATTCAGCATGTGTAACTTAGCAGTTCAAGGAGGCATTTTGGGAGAGCTGCTGGGCCCTCTGTTTCACGTGTTGATATAGATCCCTTGAACAAGGGTCTGAAGCATGAGGTAGGCAATGGTAGTGGAAGTAATATGACTCTGGGCATGCTGCTTTACTCTAAATTGACTGACTTGTAGGAGCAGAGCAGCATTCCCCGAGTCACATTACTTCAACCCACAGTGCATTGCCTACCTTGGCCTTAGCACAGGCTTCTGGCTGTACTGTATGGTATTGGTTGGACTTCATCAGCAATTCCTGCAAAATGAAATTGCAATGAATATGGCTGTTGTGGGTGTGATTCTGGAAAAGACTGTTCAAACAAACTGTAAACTCACCCAGGTACACTAGGAGCTATCTTTCGTCTACACAACACAACCTCCAGCAACTTCTCCTGGAGTTTGCACATCATGTGGGAGCATTTTTATGTGACATGAGCCCTTGGGGAGAGAACTAGGTTGTGCAAAACAAACATGCATAGCATTACTCATACAAGCAGGGTCTGAAGTCATCAATAGCTTGTCGTTTCTAATACATGTATGCTTAGTGTTGGCAGGGCGATTGGGTCCTGAAGCCATTGATCTGGAATGATTTTGTGCAATATGATGACTAGAGCAGTTATGAGCACACTTCTTTTGCTACACAGGAAAGACTTTACGAATACAGGCTTAAAAATCTTTAGTTCAGCCTTTGGTCTTTCCACTCTGGGGACAGTCACTCCAGAAAATGCCACTAAGAAAAGTTCATTCAACTTTCATAGAAGACCCACTATCTTAGTCATGTTCAGTAATGTTCAGCCTTGTTTTGTGAGGATCTGATGGCCTCTGGGTCCTATTAATGTCTGTGGATATTGGGAGACTCAGTACACTGCACAGCTGGGACCCCTGGTGCTTGGGAGGCCATTGGTGTTAATCTTGCGAATTTCAGGGTCAGCGGAGCAGCAGTAGGTAACCAAATAGCATGAAGTTATTTTCTGCTCTGTTAAAAAAGCATGTCTAGACTCGGAAGTTATTTTTCTTAAGATTGCAAGTAAAGCCTTCAATCCAGGCAGACTGCCTGACACTGGGTGGCTGGGATGGGTAAAGAGAAGCTGCATTGAGTTCAAATGCACCAGCTGTGGATTGTTTCTGACCTGTTAACAATTTCAACTCTACCAGGAAGAAGAAAACCCAGAACCCCATGGTGGGAGTGTACAATCCTAATGTGAATACCCAGGTGCCTGGGAAACAAGGCTTATTCACAAAAGGGAGGAAAAACAATGAGTCTCATGTCTATGCAGTTATTGATGATGCTATGGTCTATGGGCACTTGCTGAAGGAATCCAATGGCTCAGATGCTCCAGAAGTTGATGTATACCAGCCTTTTGATGGACCCGTTGGTAGCTTGCCACCTTCTCCACCTCCATTATCCTTCAGAAAAGACATTAAACACTCTTCTAACGCTGAGGAGCCTTCACCTCTGATGGACACAGACCATGACACTTACACATTTGCTCATCAGAAATCAGGGCAATCAGAGGACAGTGGAGATACAATTGAAAAGAATAACGGAGATAGGAGCATGTCCTTGCTGGAAAATAAGGAACAGGACCATTTAGTGGAGTAATTTTACTCCAGGTATAGCAGTTTCCTGTGGAAATACAGGTGTAAGGACAGGGGTCTAGAAAAAAAAAAAACCCTGAAGAGGAGTGTTATTTTTAAATGTGTTTTGATGTTTTGTTTTGTGTGTTGTTCATGGTTTAGTTTTGTTTGGGTTTTTTGTTTTGGTTTTTTTTTTAAACTTCAGCTGTTGATAGCTTTCAGTTTTAGAGTGAATGTCTAGCAAACTCAAAACCAGTCGAGATGCTCCAGGACTGCCTGCACTTCTGGTTGTGAAACAGGTGGCAAAGGTAGACTTCTGCTTTTTATTATAAAGACGTCAGGCAAATGAATTCCTAACTGCCAGCTTAAAAGCGTGGCAATTAATAGAGTGGGGAGAGTGTTTTGTCCAGTATTTCCTCCTCTCACAAGTCATTAGTTCCTGGGTGTTGGTTGGTGAATCTTGGAAGACATAGGCTACATCACCGTCTCAAGGCAGCTCCGGGTTGCAGACATGTCTAAGCAATCTGCTGATGTCTTAGCAAAGGAGGGGTCGCTGTCATTTCCACCACTTGCTGCTTGAAAATTCATCATATTTAGGATGCTGGTGGCTATTAAGTGTAGTGAAAAACCACTTATGCTGCCTGGAAGAGCTCAGTGAGTGTAAATCTGTGTGAATACTTGAGCTTGGGCTCTTCTAGTTTGGAAGTAAAGGTACGGGTTTTCTCTAATTTCCAACTGATGTCGTTGTACTTGGATAACACTGTGTGAACCTACACTGAAGACTGTATTTTCTTTGCTTTTTTACAAAAATGGTTTCAAAAGTCTAAAGCAATTTGCGCTTCTGTTCAGGTGCCTATAGCATTCACATTTTACTAATATCTCATGCTTTTGGCTCAAGTAGGAGTAAGGATTCAGTGAAGAAATGATGATGTGATAATCCAGCTGTTTACTGATGCTTTTTACTTCACCTGTTAGAGATACTTGGTTATTTTATAAGGATTAAATAAGGGGTAAAGAAAATAGTTTGTTTCCAGCAGGTGGTTTCTCTGAAATGCAAAGAATGAGAATTGAATCCATAAGGAAAGCCTAGATTTTTTGGCTTTTTTTTAATCAGTCTGAATTTAACAACCATGTTCAAATGATGCTGGGGACAGCTCTTGACTTATAGCAGGACTTACGCTTCAGGTATCTAGCTGCCTTTGAAAGGCACCTCTTGAAATCAGGTAAATAATAGGTCTCACTTTTAAGTGCAGTAGTTAGCATGCCCCTCAGTTTCTGTGCCTTTTAAAACTTGAGGGACAGATCTTTGTGCAGAGGACTATGGGTATATGAATAAAGTTGCCTTTTATATACAAACATCTGGCTTGTCCAGGTGTGCAGTTACTAAGGATATTTGCAAATTTGCGTGCAGCACTAGACTTGATGACTTGAGAATTTCTCTCCAAATGTCTTACTATGACTGTTTCTTGCCTAGTGATACACAGGTGCCATAAAACTTTTAGACAGTGTTGCATGCAATAATGTTAAACATATAATAATGTCTAAAATTAAAATGTCTTTACTAGAAACCTTACTGTTTACATTTAAAATAAATGTGGACTTCTTCCTGTGTTAACTATGCTGCCATTGCAAATTGGCTATGATCAAGCTGTGTATTTAAGAGAGTATATCATTGTACTGCTTGGACTTCTATAAGATTCAGTATTATGTCATATCTGTCTCAGTTTTCTGTAGCATATAGCAAAACATATGCCAGCTAAAAGCACCTATTAATTGTTTCAGGTATTTTCCTGCTTACGTTTATCACTTTTAATATAGAAATGTGTATTCCTAGATATCTGGCTAGTCACCGGAATTGCATATTTCAAAGTGTACTGTGTCATTTTAATGCCATTTGAGAACTTAAAAAGATTTCTGCAATACTGATACCTGTTTTTCTCAGGTAACTGAATTGCCACAATACGTTTTTATCAGAGTAGTCCAGTTATGCGTTTGGTCAGTGTTTCTCACTTCCCTTTTACTGAAAAGGAATGAGAAGTCTGCAAGGGAAATTCAAGGCTGTCTCATCTCTCTAGCTCAGTTTCTGCAGTTGCTTAGATGAAATTTTTTAGTTCATGTTCTTTCTAACCAACTGAAGTCGGGCTTTTGTTCACAACCTTTTGATCTTTGAAGGAAGAATATGATGCTTGTTGACCGGTATTTTTATTTGTTCTATTTTAACTCAGCTGTTGGCATGGCAATATCAACTGTAGTTTACAGTTATTTCCAGTCTAAGGTTGACTGTGCATATTTTGGTATGTTTAGAGTAAGAGTTCAGGCACAAATTCCAGTTCACTTTTCATTAAGAGAAAGTTGTGACTTTTTTAAAAAAATAAATAAAATATTATCATATTACCAGCTGGAGTAACTAGTGCATGTCTTTCTCGTGTGTGTGTAAACTCAGCCTTGAGTATTTTGACGTCCAACTTGATAGCTATGCCATCTCCCTAGGTGACAGAAGCTGGTTTCTAGAGAATTTAGTTTGCTGGATTAATATACTGCTGACTGTGCATGTCCTTTTTCTCGCATAGCCTGTGATATGCCATTAATTGCTGTTTTTAAAGGCATGTGTTTAGATCGTTGGGGAGAAGCGTTTTAAAATATTTGAAGCTTTCA
Source organism: Aviceda cuculoides (assembly GCA_035590195.1). Taxonomy (NCBI): domain Eukaryota; kingdom Metazoa; phylum Chordata; class Aves; order Accipitriformes; family Accipitridae; genus Aviceda; species Aviceda cuculoides. The sequence goes on from JAVJGG010000009.1 coordinate 9,571,783, forward strand.
CGTGAAAATAAATGGCTCAGCGGCTTCTCAGTAGGGTTGTGATGTTTGTAATTTATTCATGCCCAACCGACACATACAATTGAATTCCAAATTAATTTCTTTTCAGGGATAATAGCATAAAAGTACATTTTATGACTTGTCCTTCATCCCAGAAGAGACCTTTATGAAAATGTGTGAAGCCCTTTTTTGTTCTAAATTAAAGTGCATGGAATCAGTTCACACCGACTGCTTTCTTGGTTTATTTTTGTATTTGTTTTGAGGCAAGCTTAATGCACACAGAAAATTATATTTGAAATCCTCACTACTGAGGATCCCAGTAATTGCTGGGAATGGATCCTAGTCTGAATTAGTCAGATCCACTCTTGGAAGGCATAGGAAACTCAGCAAAGATCAGCCTGTCCCTAGGGCCTATCTGAAATTTGCACTCAATATGAATGTAAATGAAAGTACTTGTCATTTGGGTCTTCACTGAGATTGTGCCATCCTGGAGTAGTTCCTGTGCAGTGGTCTTTATCTAAAAATGAAAATTTCTGAGTCTAGTCAACCATTAATTGAAAGGTGGTGGTCCGTAGGAGGACAGCAGTTCAGAAACTCCTCAACCGAATGAAATTTGCTTTTGAGGAGCAAAGAGAAGTGGAGGGGTTTGTTGACCAAAGCAGCAAAGCTGAAAAAATACTTCTTGCTTCTTGGGCTTGAATCTGTGAGGTTTGGAGAATCTCGATCTGTCAAAACACTCAGTAATTGCTTTATTTTTAAGCACATACGTGAATAGTCTAGTGCAATTTCCAGATAAATCAAAAGCCAAGTTATTAGTCTTTGGATTAGAGCAAAACTTGTAGAGCACTAGTAAGGAATGAAAAAGTTGGGTTTGTTGTTGTTGACACCAGACTAATATTGAGACTTCAACTCCTTGACCTTAAGGGGAAGGAAAAAAAAAAAATCATGTTACTCTGAAGAAGCTATCCTGGGATACCTGTGAGTGTGACAGAGAATACGTTAAGTATGTGACTTGCTGGGAGACAGGGAGGAAGCAAAATGCTGAATAACCCTTATCCATGTGCACGTCTTCACCAGACAGCATCTAATTGCAGGCTGCAGTGTATACAAAGATGGGAGCAAATCTGTCTCCCCCAAAACTTTGAAGCTAGAAACTAAAAAAAAAAATTATAGGATTCATTCCTTTAGTATAAATGGCTTTCTACATCCAACTTAGTGATTGGTTTATCTTTCATAAAGTATAGCTTCCCAGCAATTAAGTAAGCATGGGTTACCTAATTTTCTTTGAAACTGAGGAATTCTGCTGTGGAAAACTGATCCAGCCTAGAGGAAGGGACAGTCTTTTTACAGGGACTTAGAAACTTCTGGCATGTTGTTCCATCAATGCAAGTGAAGCACAGCAAATTGTTTCAATTAGCAGCACTCCTAATACATAAAAGGGTTTGGGTTTTTTGTGGTTTAGGGCTGCATTCATCTCTCGTATTAAAGAATTGCTACACTGCTGCACACAAGTCAGGCTTTAAGCTTCTGGACAAGATGAATCTTCAAAAACTGAAGGAACTGCTTTGTTTCTTACTACGTTTGTGTATGTGTGTGTGTGTGTCTATTTTATATATAGATATGTGTATTTATCCTGGTACAACTGCTACAGTCACTCAGAGCTGTAGAAAGAGTGCCATGATGCATCCTGTCAAAAACACTCTAACGGAGCAATACTCCGGCAGCATACAGTGCCTTTTCAGACATGAGGCTAGAAAAATGGCCTCACTTTCTGAAAGGTGTTTTCTCAGAAGAAAAATGAGGGGGAAAGTTCTGGTGATCTTTGCATCAAAACTATTTTATTTTTGTTCTAATTGGAAATGATTTGATTTCGGGAAGTATTATTTAGAAGAAATGGTCCATGTAAAGTATGTACTCCCCTTTTTATTTATTTCTTTTTTTAAAATTTTATTTCATTGTCAGCATAGAGCTGAACTTTGATATTGCTCACCAAGGAGAACATCTGTCCTATACACACTGGTGCAGCTCCATGCTGAAGGGAATGCTGGTGTGCTGGAGTGATGGAGGAGAGTGCCACATGCCTTTCTCAGGAGCCCTGGGCATGGTTTTGCCTGAAGATGGTATCAGGATATCCTGAACCTTTGCCACTTGCCACTGTGGGAAATGTATCCCTGACTTTGATCTTTATTTTAAGGGCAAAAAGTGGTGGACAGAGCCCATGCAGACAGCTTCCTCCTCACATGAGATTAATCATGGCAAGGCACCTATTAAGTACAAGTGTATAAATCTAGTTTTCTGCACAGAGGAACCTGGCCTTAAATGAGATTCACCACTTGGCCTCAGGAGTATGAACTGCAGGCTCCTGAGCCCAATTATTTTAGGATCTGCTTCAAATTCATCATCGCAAATGCTTTTTATTTAAAAGGACGGGTTTTTTAAATTAAAAGAGAAGCAAATTAATGGAGCGTTTCTCCTCTCAGAATGCTACTTTTATTGAATTGGTGGATTCTGGAAAAAGTAACCCCAAAACAAATACACATAGATGTTTTTCTGTAACATATTGCTAACTACAAAGGCGAAAAAATGACTGTTCTACAGTTTAAGCTGCTAAGTAGAGTTTTGTTCATACTAAACTCCACATTTGCACTTTGGGGCATGATTGCATGAAGCTTTCTGCTTCGAAGACCTGCACATCCACTGATGCCTTCTCGCGCAGTAGAAACTATCAAGAGTTATGCTACTTAGGAGAGTAACGTGACTTCTGATGTCCTCAAAGTAAGGGCTTTAAAGATAAATGTTGTGATAAATGTTTTTGTATAAGAATTATCATCTTAGTAAGATGCAAGCCCAAAAGCTTGAATCTTTATAGATTTCATGTTTCCACACTAAATTAAAACTGTTCCACTTCCTGCCAAATCAAACCTGTTAATATACTTGGTAATTACTTTCACAGCTTAATGCTTTACCCATTCAAAAGCATGAAGGGGTTCATATGTTTTCCCTTCATTTTTTTCCTTAAGTTAATGAGAGTTTATTTAGTAAGTGGTAAACCCTAAAAAGTAAGGAAAGGCATGACGAAATCTTCTAGTATGATTGTTTGGCGAACATTTTATAGCTTTCAGAGCAATTTAAAAAAAAAAAAAAAAAAAGAAAAAGGCAGCAAGCCATTAGATCTTCCTATCTATTTTCTTTGGGTTAATGGAGAACAAGTTTCTAGGTATCTTAAACCAGCCTAGCAAAGCATATGGGTTCATGCATATGTCTAATATCCCAGAAGACAATTTAATATTTCTCCTTGTGAGTCAAACATCTGAGGAAAATGAGCAATTTACTATATACTTGTGTATTCTGACTTTTGATTTTTGGCTGATTGGTTCTGGAGGTCAAACTCCTACACGTTCTCCTTAGGTTTTTGTGGCCACCATCTGGGTTAAAGGACAAGATACAGCTTCAGCTGAAAGGAGATGCTGGATTTCTGTGACAACGCTTCCCAATACTACTCGTGGGACTTGATTCTTAAGGAATCTGTGCCCAGCTTATAGCTGGGAAGGTAGCACTGCTGGAAGTAAGACAGCTCAACCCGAAGAGGTTGAACCGTGTGTCAACAGAGTTGCTCCAAGCACCACTGAAAGGCGTATTTTTGTCATCACCCCCTTTTCTTTTCCTACTGTTGTATTTTCATGTCTTGTCTTCCTTTCTCCCCACACTCCCAGTCAGCCAAATTCAAGACAGAAGTCTCCAGAAACCACTTTTTTGGTGAATGTTCTCTGAGGTTTACACCCAGCAGCCAATGCTGGAGTGAGATACTTTCAACCTCTGTCTACAACATATTTCTCACTCTAGCTACGCCTGGACCTGCTTGGGTTACAGCAAAGCTGCTGCGTGAGGTTTGCTGCAGGAAGGTCCCTGAGTTTTGCTGCCACAAAGCTCCTTCAGCATTGAATGAAGTGGCAGTACTTGAAGTAGTTGTTTACGTCTCAGCTGGAGAGGTACTTGGGAAAACATTAATACAGGTAGGAAAACTCGAGTTTTTCTGGAAACTATTGCTTCTGTTGGCATGAATGACCTCTCATATGAGTAATACCTAATTAGACACCAAATTAGATGGAAGTGTGCAGAACAATAAGCCAGGTCCACGAACAGTGCAGTGAATCACGTCACTACCATTAGCCTCTTTCCAAGATATGCTTTACAAAATCTGTAACTGCTTCACTAACATTTACCATAGTAAAAATGTCTCCACCAGTTCACGCTTTGCTTTAGGTGATACAATGGTGATGACTCCATGGCTTTCTGTCACCAGGGAATGATATGTAGGAGCCATTCCCCGTCCTGCTACCTCAAAGTAGGAAAAGGTGGTGAGACTAATGCATTCCTTTGCTTTAGAAACATTACAATTTGAAGCCCAGATACCAATTTTAACTTTAATCCTTCAGGTGAAACTTATCCCTTATTCTCAAGGTGGGTATTTTCCTGTATCCTACTGAGATGTAAACCTTTTCTTGAGGGTCAGTGTGAGGCTAGGCTTTAGGCTTGTCCTCATCCTGGTCCCACCAAAACCAGGGGAAAGAAGACCATCGCCCCTAAAGGGAGCCCCTCAGCTTCCTTCCCTAGATACAGAGGCAGTTTTTGGTAGTTTGTTTCCTTGATTTATTTCTAATAAATAGAAGTAAAATCGTGTGTGAATGCCTATCGGGTGGATGCCACCCGACTAGTGTGGGAGGAGGGAATGGATTCCAAATTTGAAACTCCCCATGGGATGGGGCAGGGGTAAATTTAAAAAATGTTCTCCCAGAAAGTTGAGCTCATGAAGGGGCTGAAAGACGGAACAGTTTGCACTGTGCCATTAGCAGTTTCTGATTGGGATGCTGGGATTTCTAGTTTTCAAGGCGGTGCTGCAAAAAGGAAGGGCACATGGAGGTGAGTTATTGAATATGGCAAGTGGTAGCAGCTGTTGGGTTTGAGAGATGCGTTTGTTCTCCTGATACTTGGTAATAATGGCTTAGGCCCAATGCAGACTTTTGGGGTATTTCTTATGGTTGATAATTAATAGTCTATGCCAAACTTTGCACTGTCTCACGTCATCATTGTGAGGACACGGACGCAAGAGGAGGATCCCATTTGCTGTGGCAGAAGCTGTGCATGAAGCTTGCTCTGTTCCTGGAAAATCACAGCCCTCTCTCTTTCCTGCCAACATCCTGGAGATGCAGCGGGTAAGGCAGGCTGTGCTGTGCTTTCAGGGATGACGAGGAACGAGTGCTGCCTCTGGGTGTTCCTAAGCCAGCAGTTGCTTTTGAAGGCATTAGTTGAAGTTAGGACCCCTCTGACTATTGAGTCTCCGCTCCTAGCCATGGTATTTAGTTAAATCACTATTCTGCACTAACCTTTGCCAGCAGAATACCTTCAGATAACTTCATACAACAGTAGGAAGATGAGGCACTGCCTTTGTCAACATTGTGATAGTGGACCCTAACTAGGGCTGGAACCCACCCTTTGGGTTTTGGCTCAGAAACTGGTCACATCTAGGTCACAGCTGGGGAAGGGGAGGGAGGGAGGAGGAGCCCTCCTGCACAGCAGGAGGGTGCGCTTGTGCCTGACTGCTTAAATTTCATGCTTTTTTGCAAAGCTACTGCTGTAATAGCATTTGCTGCGGTTACTGCTGCTGTTATGCTTGCAGTAAATGTACTGACCCTGCTATGAAATTACTGGTACATCTAATATGTGATGATATAATGGAAGAAGGCTGTTGAATCAAGGTTTCCAGGCACCCTTAATTTTCACATTTTCCTGATTTTTTTTTTTTTTTTTTTAAAGTCCAGGGCTTTACAGTCTTACTGTCTCTTCCTGTATGTGTGTGTGTGTTGTCTTTCATTGTGCAGAATTCAAACCTGAAGTCCATAACTGAAATTTTTGTAATTCTTGGGTGCCCTCTACATCATGATCACAGCCCTAATGCGGATATCTCTGGGTACACTTGGGTACAGGTGCCCAGGAGCCCTGCCTTGACCCAGCCTGTGCCTCTAAACCAGCTCCCCACAGCCATGCTTGCACAGCCTGGGTGCCTTTCCCGTTAAATAAAATAGCATTAAGATCTCTGGGACGTGAGCGTGGCAAGGTGCTGGAATATAGGTGTTGTGACCTGGTAGTCTTTTAAATTTTCTCTCTCCTTTGACAAAGCTGGATTTACCCTGCAGCTCTGCTACAAGCAGCTGGGGAGCAAGTTGATAGGAGCTTGTAGGTGAGATGGGCAGGAGATGAGAGGGGCTGGCTGCTATGGTCCCTGCCTGTTATCTCTGCCTGGGGAGGCTTGAATTTAACCAAGAGCTTGGTTCCTGGACCAAGCATGGCTTGAGGCTTCAGGCACGTGTAATTCCTTGTGACTCCTATTAGCTGAGATCTCAGTGCTGCATTTCTGCACCTCAACACTACGCTAAATGTCCCAGCTCGCTCTGTGCCGCAGGGGCGCAGCTGGAGAAGTAGTGGGGTTGCTGCAAAACAGGATGCATGCAGATGAGTTCTGACATGCTGCAGTTCCTATGGATGAGTCATTGGTACGCAGACTGGGAAACTGGCAGATGATGTGGTGGGTTTTCTTTACTAGACAATTTTTATGCGACTTCAAGTCCCCGTGCCTGGAACAACCAACTTTAGTCTCCGAGGAGTGTGAATTCAGGGCATTGGGAAAGGGGAAGGAGAGCAGGAAAGGAGCAGTGTCCTTGGCCCCGTGGCCAGCAGACACTGCTTCTCCATGGCGGGGAGGAGGTGAGAGGGTGGGTGATGACAAGGCAAGATCTCGGGACCATGAGCCCTGCCTCAGACCTTTGCAGGATCTAGAGCAAGGTAGCTGCTACCCTTGTGTCCTCCCCCTGCCCAGGGAAGGAGGTCGGCTGGCTTCTCAGATTTCCTGTGCCTTGGGGCCATCTGTCTGCTGCAGCGATTTTGGCAATGGCCACCTTGCTTCATCACGCAAGAACTGGTAAAGGAAGAAACCAAGGGGTAGATGTCTCAGGAGGGCCTGGCAGCTTACGGACACCTCTCTCGTTCGTCCCCAAATAGGAGGGGAGTGAGAAAACTACCTTGCCCCTGGTACAGCCGGTTCCTGAGACTCAAGACCGTGATTTTCTATGGACTGTCGAGGTCATCTGGACCCCCTGAGAGCACAGGAATGAAAGGCTGAATCTTTGCTTTTGGATGCGCACGTTGCTTGCTGCAGTTTGGCCTCTGGGGCTGTCTGCTGTCTTTTTAATGCACATTTATCACCTGATAAAAGCCATGAGGTCGTTTTATATCTGGCTGGGGACACTACCTACATCTGCACTTCTAGTAGGCTTAAAAATAGGCTACTCATATAGGCTGGCATAACAATTTCTGTGAATGTTGAAAGGGAAAAATTCTCAGTAATGATTATTTTTGTTTGTTTTCAAGCTTTCCACATTTTATATGTAAGGTGTTTTTTTTTCCCCAGTACCATGCTTTCACGTTTGCCTATCTTACCTCACCTCAGTGATATGCTATAATTACTTGCTGTGTTTGCATCCCTGTTTGGTGCATGCATTTTACTTTAGGAGTAAAAAGTGCTGGTTGTTGTCCTGCTTAATTTTTTCAAAGGAAGTTCAGTTTCTAGGCCGTTTAGAAAACTATCAATCACTTGTAGTAGGTACACAGCACCCCACCTACACAGCTCCTTCCGAGTCCTCACTCTTCAGTGGAGCCAATTGTTCAACTGTGTTTATAACCAGAGCTATTTCTGGAGCGTTTCCTAAAACGCTCCAGAGCGTTTGGCTTTCTGCTCTGACATCTTATAGAACAAAGTGCAAGAGCCGACCCCCATGGATGTGTGTTGCAGCACCTCTGTGCTGGTGCATGGGCAGGTGGGACCTGTGGCATCGCCCGTCTCCTGGGATTTGGATCCCCCATGTCAGCATGGCTCGGCACTCAAGGGGTTTGGGTTTGGATCCAAGCCTTCCCAGCGATGGAGCAGTGTCCATGTTGCACATGAATCTGGATGAAATTCAAGCTGCCCGTGGACCATCCTGCTCGAACAGTAAAGCAAATCTGTCACTGTGGTTGCGCTGATTCACAACTGCATCTACCCACTCATGAATTTTGTGTTTGGACTGACCATTTAATACAAAAATACATTTCATTTGCTTTTTGGTGCTTTGGTGGAGTTTTTTTCAGTTACCTTTTGGTTGAAAAGCTATATGAAGTTTCAGCTCTTGTCTTCTGATTGCACTTGGCAGAGCGGCAAGACTTAGTAGCTAGAGCTCTGGCAACATTGCATCCCATGAGAGATTATTTTATTGGCTTTCTTGATAACCTTTCTCTGTAGGAAGGCTTTTACATGACAGCTCATCCATCAGGTGCCTGAGGTCACCGGTCTCTCCCCAAAATGCCTGTTTTTCTCCTGTGACTGCAGAAGAGGAACCAGCTATGTAGGTAGGAGCCCTTGCTTGGTGTCCATGTCTTCATGGGCTAACTGAGGTTGGCAAGGACCCCTGGAGATCGCCTGGTTCCAGCAAGGTCCCCTGGAGCAGGTTGTCCAGGGCCGTGTACAGTCAGGCTTTGAGCATCTCCAAGGGTAAAGACTCCACAGCCTCCCTGGGCAACCTGGGCCAGGGTCTGACCCCCCTCATGGAGAGAAAGGATTCTCTCCTGTTTAAGCAGAATTTCCTGTATTTCAGTTTGTGCCCATGGCTCTGTCTCCCCTACCCACTCCCATCAGGCATTTAAACATGTAGATAAGACCCCCTGAGCCTTCCCTTCTCCAGGGCAGTCTCAGCTCTCACTCTGTCCTCACACAACAGCCACCCCACTCCCTTCATCATCTTGGTGGCCCTTCACTGCGCTCACTCCAGTAAGCCCATGTCCCCCCTGTACTGGGGAGCCCAAAACTGGACCTGGCACTCCAGGTGTGGCCTCACTGATCCTGAAAAACACAGAAATGGGGTATAATATCAAACGCCAGAGACCTTGCTTTTGGGATCCCTGTCCATGGGTGTGATATAAGAAGTTAGTGCAGTGGGAAGCTAAGCTGGCCCTAGGGCATTTCTGCAAAGCAGTAGGTAGTGTAGGTTTTATTTCCCCTCTTGCATTTTCTTTTATAAGATGTAGTGTTTCCCAAACACTATTTTCTAAACATAGCTTCTTGAGACGTGTTCTTCATTGCCAGCCAGCAAGGCTGGCAAGCGGTGCGTGTGTTTCGTTCCCTTCAATGGGCTCAGGGTTAGCTTTCTAACAGGGCTGAAGTGAAAGCAAGTATTTTCTGCAATGAGCAGTTGGCCCCACCTCTTGGCAGCATGGCCGTCCATGGGTTTTTATTTCCTCCCTGGAGTGAGGCTGGATGTTGAGGGCACAGCACCGGTTAGCAAGCACCCAGGCTGCAGGCGTTGGGTGCTTTACACTTGCTGCCAGCACCGATGGCCCCAGCCTCTAGCACAAGCGTGTGTGTGGGACGTTGCAGGGAGGTGATGCAGCCCCCAACCTGGTTACACAAGGCAGGATGGAACAGCAAGGCTGCTGGGTGCGAGTCATGGCAAAGATCTTTGCATTTTTGGGTTTAGCTGTATTTGCAACAGTGCCGAGCTGTTACCATTGGAGTCCCTCCGAGTACTTTTATACTGGAGATAAAGGGGATAAAGCCCTATTTTTTCACTTTGTATGCTATAGTCTGATATGCTCTCATCCCCTGCTTTATCTTCTACCCCCAAGGAGATTATTTTTATGCTCCCCATCAGTGCAGTGACCCCCAGCTGTTCTATATTTATGGTCCCATCAGTTATTTGGCTTACCCTTTGTATTGGCTTTGTGTGGCAAGGTTTTGGTAGCAGGGGGGGTTACAGGGGTGGCTTCTGTGAGAAGCTGCTGGAAGC